>LJIJ01006011.1:0-10408 GCA_001718145.1 Orchesella cincta
TTAAAAGAAAATTCCGTCAAAAGAAAGAAGAAAAAAATTACAGTTTAAGAAGTTGTAAGGATATCTGACAAATTGAAAGTATAAAATTAGCACTATTGAAAAACATTTTTCTAAGGTGAATTTCAAAGTCGGAACACATTGTGAATATATTGACGTCAAAGGTTTTACTGTGAGTATGCGAGACTAAAATATTAAATTGTTTACTTTGCGCTGCTTTTTAAAAAACTCCAAGGGGGTTGGCTCAACTATTTTGACAATTTTCGCGATTTCATACTTGTGATATTTTTATGGTTTTTAAACATGTGAAAGATATTAGCAAATGAGGTTTACCTAAATAATTTTGGAACCAATTCCACTTAGGTTGGCTAGTTAGATAAGTTTAACTAATCCTTTAGAGACCTACAGACTTCTTAAAAAACATTAGCACCGAACTTATGGTTGGACAAAATACCAAAAAATAATAGATGAAACTAAATAATAAATTGTTTGGATCAGCTTAGCTTAGTGTGCATTAGTTTGAATGGAAAATCAATTGATCATTATCTAGCAGAAAATTGATATGAATTGGAAACAAACAAGTTTTTGTATCCCCGTTAAATAAAAACAGGTTTTTACCCCCCAATCCCCAAAACCGATTTTTTTTGTTTTATATTATAAATAAAAGTTGCCAGCACCTTCTATTGTATGTTAGCAATATCCTCCTTATCTAAAATTAAGATAAAATACAATAAAAACTACTTTTTCCTCCAAAATATTACCATCATTCCAAATTTCAGGTCACAAATATTTTTAAATGTCCCGTTGCTTCCAAAATCCATCCTGGAATATATTGTGGGTGGTACCACAAGATGAAGCACTTTCTAAGGATCATTTCTAAGCAATAAAAGTCATAAGAAACGGGGTGAATGGGTACTTCCGGTCAATTTCAAAATTCCCGGTTTTCGGTTTTTTTTTTGGAATTTGGGGAATTCCGATAATAAAGAATAAAAATGATTTATTATGATTAGTTTAATAAATACAAATGGATACTAGTACATTGCTTTTCGCTAAAGAACAAGCTGATAACTTCAGACTAACAATTAAAAGTTTTAAACCGCCGAAAATTGGGTTTTATGCTGACTAATGTAAAGTGGATGAAAAATTGGTATTATTATTTCCTGGAATACATTGTGAGTTATACCACAAACGCAGCACTTTGTGAGGATCATTTCTGTGCAATAAAAGTTCCAAAAAACCGGGTGAACGGTTACTCCCGGTCCATTTCAAAAGTCCCGGATTTCGGGTTTTTTGGGATTTGGGGTATTCCGATAAAATAGAATAAAAATAAATAATTATGATTAGTTTTATGAATAAACATGGGAACTAGTAGACTGCTTTTTGCTAAAGACGAAGCTGAAAGCTTCAGGCTAACAATTAAAAGTTTGAAACTGCTGGAAATTGGGTTTTGTACTCACTTGTGTGAAATGGATGAAAAATTGGTAGAGCTTACTGTTACCAATGATTATTGATAAAACTAATAAATAATTATTTTTATTCTGTTTTATCGGAATACCCAAAAAAAAACCGAAATCTGGGATTTTTGAAATGGACCAGAAGTAACCGTTCACCCGGTTTTTTGGAACTTTTATTGCACAGAAATGATCCTCACAAAGTGCTGCGTTTGTGGTATAACTCACAATGTATTCCAGGAAATAATTTGGAAGTTATTAAGCTTTGATCCTCTACCAAATCCATTTCACACAAGTGAGTGCAAAACCCGATTTTCAGCAGTTTAAAACTTTTAATTGTTAGCCTGAAGTTATCAGGTTGGTTTTTAGAGAAAAGCAGTTTACTATTACCCATGATTATTGATAAAACTAATAAATAATTATTTTTATTCTGTTTTATCGGAATACCCAAAAAACCGAAATCCGGGATTTTTGAAATGTACCGGAAGTAACCGTTCACCCGGTTTTTCGGAGCTTTGATTACATAGAACTGATCCTCGGAAAGTGTTGCGTTTGTGGTACTATTCACAATGTATTCCAGGAAATATTTTGGAAATTATAAGGCTTTGATCCTCTACCCGTTTTTCACCCACTTTACACAAGTGAGTACAAAAACCAATTTTCAGCGGTTTCAAACTTTTAATTGTTAGCCTGAAGTTATCAGCTTGTTCTTTAGTGAAAATCATGCTACTAGTTTACATGTTTAATCATAAAACTAATTATAATTAATTATTTTTATTCTATTTTATCGGAATACCCCAAATCCCAAAAAAAACCCGAAATCCGGGATTTTCGAAATGGACCAGGAGTAACCGTTCATCCGGTTTTTTGGAAATTTTATTGCACAGAAATGATCCTTAGAATGTTCTGCGTCTTGTGGTGCCACCCACAATATATTTCAGGAAATTATTTGGAAGTTATTATGCTTTGATCCTCTACCAATTTTTCATCCACTTTACATTAGTCAGCATAAAACCCAATTTTCGGCGGTTTAAAACTTTTAATTGTTAGTCTGAAGTTATCAGCTTGTTCTTTAGCGAAAAGCAGTGTACTAGTATCCATTTGTATTCATTAAACTAATCATAATAAATCATTTTTATTCTTTATTATCGGAATCCCCCAAATTTAAAAAAAAACCGAAAACCGGGAATTTTGAAATTGACCGGAAGTACCCATTCACCCCATTTCTTATGACTTTTATTGCATAGAAATGATCCTTAGAAAGTGCTGCATCTTGTGGTACCACCCACAATATATTCCAGGATGGATTTTGGAAGCAACGGGACATTTAAAAATATTTGTGACCTGAAATTTGGAATGATGGTAATAGTTTGGAGGAAAAAGTAGTTTTTATTGTATTTTAACTTAAGTTTAGATAAGGAGGGTATTGCTAACATACAATAGAAGGTGCTGGCAACTTTTATTTATAATATAAAACAAAAAAAATCGGTTTTGGGGATTGGGGGGTAAAAACCTGTTTTTATTTAACGGGGATAGTTTTTGTAATGTATTATTATCCGAACAATATGAAAGTCTATCGGCAACTTGTGTCGTATATAGCACTTCAGTCATAACTTCGCCGACGTTAGTAATAACAAGCGGCCACAGCGTTCTCAGTTGCATTCCTTACAATGCTTCTACAAAAAACCTTATTCGATACGTCAAGCTTATATTTCTGCACAAAGGATATATGGCACCTGTCCATTTACCTTCACGTGGTTCCAAACACTGATTCCAGCCAAGAAAGAAGTAATTAAAAAGGATCGACTCAAAATCTTATTTTTTATGCTCTGCACGGTCATATTATGGGTTCAAATCATCCATGCACGGAAAGGAGCTGATACACTTATTTTTGTAGAAGGTCTCCAAATAACGCTTGGATCTTCAATTTGCGTTTTTGTAAAATGGACTTTTACAAAGATATGTGGTGCTTCATCGAGTTGCTCAACCTGCTCCTCCGGTTTGAAAAGCGTCATCACAAAAGTAAGTCAAACTTTTACAGCAATTGTTTCGAATAATACAAGCAATACGTTTTATTATGCAGATTTTGGGAGGTTTTTGCAAACGTGTAATGGAAAGGAGGCTGCGTTCCTAAAATGTCTTATCGTATATGGAACTCTATTTCCCGTGCTGGCTTTGTTTTCGTATTCGGGTTTAATGTGGATTTTTCCTTGCAATTTGACTACCTTTGGCTACTTCAGTCTACTAGGATGTGGAAGCACTGGAACAGGAACAAAACTGTGGCTATGGCATCCCATTGCAATCATCCAGTTAACGATTTACTCCATTCTTGCGTTTTGGGTAACTATAGATGTTGCTGGAAGTTTAGCTATTTTATTGATTTGTTTTTCGTTGGTTCCAGCGTACTGCATAAAGCGCTATGTAGGGTTTGCTAAATCCGTTGTTCTCTCCTCCAAAAATCTGGTTTACTACAAACAGCTGGAAATTATGAGTCGATACTATAATATCACACAGCAAGACAAAACTAGTGAGCAGTATGCTTCTTACTGCAATGACTTGCATTATTTTGAGCTCTTACTTGGTCATTTCATTAGGTAGAGACATGTCGTCTCTTGAGATGGTTTATTTTGTGGCAGCAGTATTCGTTGCAGCTTGGTTTCTTTGCGGTGTACACCACTGTGTTTGGGCGACTCTACTTGGAGTCTAAAAAGAATGTTGCTGCGATAAGAATCGGATTAATAGCAAACGTAACCGTTACAAAAGAACGAAAATTGATTGAACGAAACACAAGAACCCTTTCTTGCCTCAACAACAACAATTTTGTTGATGAGCTCACTCCTTTGAAATTGTTCAGCTTTTGCATTGAGAAGATTGTGAGCTTGCTATTAGTAAAATATTAATGATATTTTTTAATTTTAAAACTGAAATAAAATAACGCCTTACTGCACAGAAGTCAAATGATCAAATAATTTAAGTTTAAATATGTTAGATAATGGATCTTTTCCCTTTGTGCGATACCGCTCCGTAATATACTATTAAAAAATGTTATAATTTCAGTTTTTCGATTTATGTAAACCACATTGTATTTGTATGTTATTAAACCTCACAGACTGTGAGTCACAGTACCTTTAAAATGTAGTAAACAACAACTTTTACAAATACGTAGTTCGCCACCGATTTTTTCATCGTGTAGCTAAGGAGAGTAAAATATTGTGCTTTATCATTTGAATTCTTTGTCAGATTTTTGTAGTTGCAATAAATTTTTAATTTTTATAGAATGCAGGGAATATCAATGTCTCAGAATAAGCTTTATTTTTAAAATCTACCTTTCATTTGAATTTATTTTTTAAATTTCATAAAGCAATGTAAATATTTTTGCATACAAAATGGTTTAGGATGAATCGAGTGCTAATTATTATGGTGATCATTTTAAAGCTAGAATTCATCGAATCAGATGTAAAACTCAATAAACCTCACGTTGTGTATCAAATTTCTTAGTTTTTACTGATATCTTTCCTTATGTGCGTGATTTTAGGATAAATTATCCTAAATTCCTGGATAATGCAACACCTGATCATTGAAACCAGACAAAATCCAATCTTTGTGTTCTGTGCAGCGTACTAAAGGGGAGAACGAAAGATTTGACAGCCTCTCTAAAATTAAACAATTGAATGGTCAGGTATGAAAACGGGACGTGGATTGGCGTCACTATGCGATATTTTAAAATGACAAATTTTGAAGTTTTTACGAGGAATGGTTTTGTCGAAATTCATCGAGTTAAAGACAAATCTGGATAATTTATGCTTTTTAAAAACATTATATCAACATTACTGACAAAAGAGGCGGAAATTGATGAGATTGTGTATATTTTATCAGAGTACTATATGAATTTCGCTCGAAAAGTAGAAAATAAGGTCTCGTTATATTTGATTTGACTTTGAATATAATTGAGATTTGACCACGACATTACAAAATCTTTCCTTGTTCCATATATTTTTTGTGTTTTTAAAAATGAAAAATCCACGTCCCGTTTTCATACCTGACCATTCAATTGTTAAGATATGCTGTTATAAAAAAGAAGCTGCAAAGTAGGACAAGGCCAGTCACACCATCCATTTTCCAATTTGAAAGTCGCATATTTTCGATACCCTTCGAAGACAATACATTTATCAGTTGAACTTTAAACAAAACTCGAAAGGCTCATTTCCTGAAGCTACGTGGATAAATTGACGTCAATCGTGTGATTTAGTTTGGGCGAAACGAAAATACTAAACTATTTACTTCGCTCTACTTTTGAATACCAACCACAAAGTGACTCAACCATTTAAATATTTTTCGCAATTTAATACGTGTGATATTTTTTTATACACGTAAAAGCCATTAGTGGAATAGGATAACCTACATGGTCTCGCTCTTTGTTTTATTTCCAAAAGGTTGAAAAATTAACGTTTTTGCTCCTTTCTAATAATAATGAGCTTTAATTTAGGGACTAGTCTTGTACTTTTAAATATTTGAATTAATAGCTAGTTTTTGTAGTTAGTATTTTCCTAAAATCGTCTGGTTACTTCATATTGAGTAGACTTTTAAAACGTTTATAAACTTTTCTCATTCTTTTGTAACAAGTTAAATAGAAGAAAAATCCTTCCATTCAAATGCGGTTATTTGGTCATTCACCAATCTGCTCATTTACCGTATTGAAAACATTTATGGTTTCATTTTTTACATTTTGATATAGTTATCACTTTGTTTTAGACATTTTTATCTAGAATCCAAAGTCGGTTTGTTACTTCGTACTAAATATATTTTTGATAAATTTACTATAGCCGTAGGCATTTATAAAAAACAAAATAATTGCAGATGTCTGATTAGAAATGTACAGATTATCAATTGAAAACCACAGTTACAGTCGTTCTAATGCTCTGCATAAAATAATCAAGCTCCGTTCATTCTTTGTTGCTGTTCTTTCGAGTTTTCAAAAACCCAATTGTCACCTGTAGAATTGTGTGAAGAACACGTGTGCCAATTTTCAGTTGAATCCATTTAAAAATCCACGAGAAAATGCAGTCCTTTTCCGATCACTTCAAAAGTTTCAAATTGACCCTCTAGCAAACCTAGCCCAGTCCAGCATGCATAACTCACGAAGGTCTTTATTACTGACATAACCGTGATAACATCTGAAACACACATAACACGTCGATTTCATAAAGCTGCTGCAACTTCTCTTCTTGAATTGAGTATGTTTTCATCTAAAAATATTCACTATTTTTCATTAACCACATTATCACGCAGTAACAAACTGGACAGTTGAGTGCCTGCAAATCACACTGCGATGAAACCTGGCAAACCGGCCATCCAGTATTTTTGACATTTTTTTCTTCTAAGTTTAGGTATTAAAATCTATACTTGATTTTCACGTCACATACTAGGTTTTTTGTGCCCGTTCTTATAAAAATATTCCTGGGCCTGATTTTAATGTTGGCTGAACCCTACCTTGTTTGAATGGAGAATGTAAATTTGCCCTCTTTTTTGACAAACGTTTGGTTTGACAGCATATCTGGATCGTATTTTCAACCAGGCATTACAGGCATTTGATCAGCACCATTTTCTGCGTACGGCATCGCTAATGCCAATGAAAATACGATCCAGATGTGGCTTAGCTTTCGCCTTCGCTGTTAATAACCTTCAAATGACATCACTAAGATGGATGCTGGCGTCTTTACTAATCGCTGGAACTGTGATAATGTTTATAACGTAATTGCACCCAAAAAATTAATTGCTTACCGACAGTTGGAACAATTAATTTCTGACAATTTCACAATTTATACCACGCTATCTTTTGATGTAAGCATTCCTCACTACATGCTATCCATTCGAGATCTTACGCAAGTTTCACCACATCAAATCCAAGGAATTAAACGTGGTTTATTTAAAAATATAACGGTGCCAGTTTGTTCCCAAGTTCAGAGTTTTCGGAAGCATCATTACAATTTTTACGAAAAGAATAAAAGGGATTACTACAATTTATTGACAAATACAAGGCTACATCCTGACACTGTGAAGATTTACAATCAAACAATCTTGGCAAAAAAGAGTTATTTTGAATCGTTTAAAAGTTTTATGGAGCAACAGTGGAAAGTTTTGTTCAGTGTAGTTCAACTTTGTAATAAATAGTAAATCTGCGGTAGTAATGCCGGAATTGTCTACTAATCAAATGGCAAAGGACGTGAGAAAGAAAGTACGGTTAAAATATGTGTTTTTGGGAAGGGTTATTTATTGGCTGAATGGACTAGCGTTAAGTTGAATGGATGGATCCCTAAACACATTTGGGAACGTGTGGATGCATTAGAAATTTCAGGGATTTGGCAGTGGTGGGTAACGGTAACTACGACGTCAACTGGTCGTTTCTCTGAATGGTGTATGTCATAAAATGCTGCAATTATTTTTTATTTATTTGGCATAGTGTGAGCGTTTAGTTTTGGTTGTTTTCTAGTTGAAGACTTGTCAAATGTAGTTTTTAACTTCTTATGTATTTCACTGGTTTTCATAAGTGCAGGAATGGGCTACGAAAATTTCATTGATTGTTGCTCTCATCGGAGGGGAAAAATTGAGAAATAGTATACCATAAAACGGATTTTTTTGTTTTAATATTCCTGAAAATTTAAACCTTTATTTTAAAAAAGGTTGTGATTTCTAACCACCATAAAGTTTCGTAATTGGTGACGACAATTTCATTCCCCGGACATTATTTACATAAAATATTGTTAAGTATAAGTAACTTTAAATGCCACAACGTTAGAACACTAAAATTCTAAGTCTAAATTTAAGTCAATAAAATAAACGTAAGATATCGTATTCGAAGCCAGTTATCTCGAGCCAAGATGAAGTTTCACTGATTATGACATAGAAAAAGAAAACGTCAGAAACTGAAAAATCTGTCAGTTCGCTTCATTTTTAATGCTCACCTTTTTTCCTTAATGAAGACAATTACACGCAGGAAAAAAACAATACATCGGACGCCTGATTCAGGACGTCTGATCCCCCGTCATTTGATTGGCAGCTAGAAATTCTTAGAAAAGCGCATGAAAGCCATTCCGTGTCATCGTTTACCTTCTCCATTGGAATACCACGAGAAAGCCTCTTTGGGACTGGTTAAATAAGTCACAATATGCACCAATGTAGAGCAAGCAACCTCATTCAGCCATCAATGCACCACAGTGTGTATTTGCGTTGTGTTGCATAAGGCTGCCATAATACGTCACTGTGGTGTCTGGTATAGCATTTAAAAAATGGAAGGCTCCCATAGTACACCACTGCAATGTTTCTGTTTTTATGATGCCACAGGATCCCAAATTACGTCACATCGATGTCATTGGGAAGTATCCCCTGACTCCCCAAATACGTCAGAGTGATGTTTCAAAATATTTATTATGGAAAAATGGGAGCATAGTAACTTTACTTTCAAAACTATGGTAGTCTTGGTTCTATTTTGTACAAGGGAATTATGGTAGTAAGTGCAAGTATCATGGATGCACAATGTCAAGCTTATCACTTTAAGGTAAGAATAAAATCAGCACCGAAAGGGTTAACCTTTTAATTCTCGGTTGCTAACTCACTATGCAAGAAGTACCTTTTTTAAAATAATTTTCCCGAGATATTGTACTTTTTTATGTCTACTACTAATTATTAAGGTAATAAAATTTGAAGTTGAAAATGAACCTAGAAGGTTAACTGAATACACAATGAAAAACTGTTAAAACTAATGTGCGTCGATCATGGTCTATAATCTAATCCCACTACTTAGTCTTTAATCATTAATACAAGTTCAAACATAATATGCTCAATTTTACTTAAAACAGAATAATCAATAATCTGATTAATTACGAATTCTATACTAAATCTCTTATCATCAATCAAAACAAAAATGCACGTTGAAAACCCACTATTGATAATAAACTCCGGCAGTTCTCCAGCTCATAATGTTTAAATGAAATTTTTCAAACAAATGTGCTCATACAAACAAAACGAAACATTTGTGGGTAAGCCTGCGAGCGGATTTGTATATTATTTTATCTTAATTTATTTATAACACAATTACAGCCAATTTGAAATTTTTCATTTCATTTTTTATATGATGCGTAACATCTTATTGCATCCTTTCTATTACTTATGAGGATAAATGCCTCTGTTGCAACCCACATTTCCATTATTTTGCAATATTACGAATACTCTTACACAACTATTTCATTTTACGTTATTGTGTTTGTTATATTATCAACACAAATTAGGAGCTGTGAAATTAGGAATTTAAATCATTATATAATCACAGAAAAAAAGCAAAGTATAATGCATAAGCATAATATAACATTTAGCTGATTTGTTTGTGATTTCTAGTGGAACGTTTTATTTTGTTCTCCAGAAGAAAGTGTTTCAAGTCCTTAAGTTTAGTAACAAGCTTAATATTAAACATGTAGGGGAGATGCTCTAATATGCAGTAAATAAGTAGCTAACTATCAAACCTGTAGGGTTTGCTTATCACGGATATTATATGTGTGATAGAATTATGGAATTAATTTAGTTTGCTCTCTATGGGGGTATGGAAATGTTCATGTGGCTTAATATATGAGTGAAAACCAGTGTTCGTGAGTGGCAATATTGGCATGACTGTAATGGCGCATTATTGGCATTGTGACTGACAAAATTAAATGCTGGTAGCCAGTAGGGTAAAATCAAACAATATCCCGCATCCTACATTATTATCCCTCCTGAATCTATCAGCTGATCCTACTTAATTATCGCTTATATATTTAATATCTCTTATCATCTTTAATTATCGCTTATCTCCTAAATTAATACGTATCCTCCTTATGATTATGCGAATTCACTTATCGTCGTTAATTGTCATTATCTTCCTTAATTTGTCACTTATCCCTTTAATTGTCACTTATCTTCTTAATTGTCAC
>LJIJ01006012.1:0-10407 GCA_001718145.1 Orchesella cincta
TATCTAAAGAGGGCACTGTTGATTTCTTTAAAGATTATTATGTTTTCAAATGAGTCAACTCATGGCTATAGCATGAGAAATTCTTCTATTAAACATGGTTTTACTCCAAAAACTGAGTCCGGGAGGAAAACTTCCACTGGAGGAGTGTAAAAGTGTGGAATGACCTTCCTCAATCAATCAAATCCCTGTCCAAGTTCAATTGTTTCAAAGTGAAAGTGAAGGAACTACTTTTAAATAAATGTAAAATGCTTGTAAATTAATGAACTGGTTGTTAATGAAAAACTGGAGACTGACTTTGTGATATACAATATTTATGTTAATTTGACGTATTTTCTAATAATGATTTTTTTACACAATATAATTATTAAACCTAAACGATGACTAATATGCTCGCTTGGCGAGGTGTCACCGTATTATCTACTGTATGGAAATGAATACAAAAGGATTGAATAAAATTTGACAGCCACCTAAAATAAATAAAATAAAAAATAAATGAAGTTGGCCATATATCCTGGTGTTGCCCAAGCTTTAGTAAAATCTTCAACAAATATTGCAATCGGGGTTGGCATTTTAAATGGGGAACAGAGTTATTAGTGCAACTTTTCTCGAAACAATATCAAATCCTCATGTCCTTCCCCAGCACCTGCTCTCCCGTTTATTGATTTAGTGTTGCAATCAGCGTGAATAGAATCGCTTGCCATGTTTGCCCAAAATGTGAGCAATGTTTCTAACTTGTCCTTTTACTGTTGCATGTAAAAAACCCCAATTGTCCTATTTCCAGATTGATTCCGTAGGTTCCATTGGTTGTATTCGAAAGTGGATTGGGTTCTACAATGAGAACGTTTTCTAGTCCATTTCCTCCAATCACTGAAATGGTTTCTGATTGAGCCACGCTGGAGACTAGGAATACATCATTGGCATCCCCACCTTTAATTTGCCAGGAGCCGCTGCTGACTTGAAATATGTTTGGAATTCCAATGAATCCAACAAAATGTTTTATTTTTCTGGTTGTATTAGTTTGGTTCTTGGTAAGGTGCCAAAGAACTTTGGATGTGTTGCTTTCTCTCTCAATCAAAAGCTGGCTGCTTGGCTCATCACTTCCAAGCTGTGAAAGTTGAATTTGCGGACTACTCAAGAACTGCTCACTTTTTGACTGATTAACAGCCAAGTCCAGTTCGATAACTTCTCCATAAATTCCTTCCAGTTTTACCTCAGCCGCTCGACCACGACTATTATTTTTCAAGGGGAGTTGTTTCCAATTTTTGTGGCTAAGCTGAAAAGCAACCACAAGTCCAATTGAATTTTCTGACTTAGTTTCCATTTTAAATCTCATTGATTCGTTTCTTGTCTCCAAAGTCACATTCGTAGCTATGGCAGTTACAGTTACTTGCCCAGTTTCCTCCATTTCACCCACAACAACTTTGGAGTGACCTTTCGCAACAACTTGAAGGTTACGATTAACACACTTCTCTGATGGGATTGTAACCCAACCAGGAGTAGTTTCTGAACCGCCCATAATCATAACCAGTTTGGTTTCACAAGCACAAACCACATTCACTGGAACTCCTAACGTACTGTGGACATTTTCAACACTGCTAAAATTTCTGAGGTCAATGTCGGGCAGTTTAGCTTGAACTCTTAGAGTATCATCACCTTTTCCTCCTTCCAGTTTGAAATTCTTGATTTGGGGCGAAGTGAGAATAAATTCGTTGTCCTCATCGCCTCCAACGACATCCCAATTCGGTGCTGATATTTCAAACACATTTTTCATCGTTGGGTTTCCCAATCGTCTCAAAGTTTCGTTTCCAGTTTCGCCAAGCCGGTGGTAAAAAACTGGAGAGTCGACCCGGGATATGATCAAATAAGAATATTGAGAGTTGGAAGCACTCTTCTCATTAAAATGGATTGGAAGATTCACATCCCCACTTTCACTTTGAAAATTAAGGCGAACATTTGTTCCTCCAATTGTTAAATTATGAGTATCGTGTTTGACTTGGAAAGAAAGTGTGAAATTTTCCAAACTCATTTCATCCAGAACCACCTGAGCTGATGGAGTGGCTAAAAACACAAGATTGAGCCTCAGCAAGTCCATGGGATAAATATCCATGCTGATATTGATCGAGTTATCCGTTTTTTCCAACACAAGGGTTATATCTCCATGCTTAGCTTCTGATTGAATCTCTGTGTGCTCGCCTGCGTTTACAACCAATTTATAAGCACATTCCTGTTTTGGAATTGTAACTAGATCCGCACTTTTGTTGTTTCCACCTCTGCCCATAATTCTCCTGAGGCTGCAGCTAGCTACAAACTTGTCTCCTTCAGCTAGCCGTCCGTGAACAATCTCAATGCTTCCAACTTGCATATTCAAATTTTTACTTTTAAGGAGCCCTTCCTTAAAATCCAAATTGAGGGGAATCCCCATTTCACAATTTTTTTCAATTGCAATCATATCCTCATCTGACTTCCCTCCAAACAACCTTCCTTCCAAAGAGCCTGCGCAGTTTCCATCAAACACAAACTCGTTTTTGCCACCACCACCATTAAATTCTTTAACTCCTTTGTCGCCCATCCTGAACACTACGGGAGTGGAATCATTTGCATTAAAATAAACTGTGTCATGTCCATCCTCCAAATCAACTAGTAAAATCTGCCCATCTTTCCTTCTCCACGATGGTTGAACTAAAGCAATGGCATTTTCACATAAATAATCCTTCCTGTAAGTCTCCTGGTGGAGTTTATAACCCTGGTAGGTATTTGAACCAGGTTTGCACATGAAATTGGCATCCTCCACGTCCTTCGGAACTGCTCTTTCCCAATAAATCCACTGCTTTTCGCGAAAGTCCACCAATGAGTTGGTTCTGGCATGCCCAAATGTGGTTTTAGCTCTACCACCACATAGACATTCGTACTCGTTCCACGATTCTTTAAAGAGTTTATGCGTGAAATAATCTTTGTTATTATCACAACTCGTAAAACTAAGGGAAGATGTTTCTCCACGGACAGTGTGGTTCATACAGTGTCCATGGCAGCTGGAACAATCTCTGTGGAGATCACATTTTTCGCCAACAGTTTTCCATTCTGTCCACCACAGACAAGCATACGCAAATTCCCATACAACTGGGACCGGAGCCTGTTGGAGATTAAAATAATGACAAATTACGAAAAAAAAACACTCGAGTAAAATTTTCATAAAACCTTACCACGCAACTTTTCTTCTTGAGCGTGCAACTGCCATCATAGTTCATTGTTCGGGAAGGAAAAACCATGCCAACAAAGTCCGTGTTATTTTTTAGAAATTCAGCGCGGTTTTTGACTGCCAAATCGTTTGCCTGTTTCTCCTCCACCAAGTGACTCAAATAGTCCACGTTTCTTCCAATGTTGAAGCCCAGGAAATGAGTAAAGAACACGTTTTCTTGTTCATTTCCCAACAATTTGATGTCTGCATTTATCCGGTTTACTTCGTTCTGGGCTTTGTAGAGACTAAGAACCAATTTGTTGAGGATGGTAACAACAATTCCAATTGTGGCAAAGAAGGGTGCCGCCGGTGGAAATGCAAGTGAAAGTCCTACAACGGCTGCTGTTGTTGCAATGTCAACAGATTCGGAAACAATGTCGGCAATCGCGTCATTGCGCTCAAATTGATTGTTGGCAGAATTGAGCCTTTGGACAGCTCCCACGATGGAGTAAACACTAAACCCGATATCCACAACTCCTCCGATAGGTCCCGCATACTTGGACAGCTTTGTCGCAACTTTCCCCAATTTGCTCGTTTTACTTAAAAATTTTGTTCCTGCCTTCACCGCACCTTCATAGCCAAGCCGGACTCCAACAATGCTCAATGATGTCACATCCCCATTGGCTATCCCGGTAATCACTGATTTTGCTAAAAAATAGTACCCCAGTGGTTTTGAAACTGCGCCTACCACTTTCCCGAAGGCCTGGACTTTTTTAAATTCTGAAAATGAACTCAGCTTTTTGGCCATTTTGGCGTTGCTTAGTTTCACTTTCACATTATTTTTCACGCCTGAGAGTTTATCAGAAAGCTTGTCCATCCCGTTCATAAATTTTCCCCTGCTTTTGGAACTTTGCACATTGCTCACCAAATCCACAGTGTTTGCATGGTTTTTCACATCTTCCAATTGAATTAGTTTACTTGACTTCTTTCTATAAGTCTGACTGTCTTCATTGTTTACATCAGCTACTTTCCCATTCATTTTTCCTTTGGCTACGGAAGCCATTTCCTGTTGCCCCTTTGCACTTGCTATTTCATATTCCTCAACGAACTTTCTGGAATCAACGGAATCTACGTCTCCATTAGGCTTGAGGCAAATCGCACAGCCACATCCAGTCGCTCTTTTTCGCCTTCCTCCTGGACCACGAGTGCAAGTCCTCTTGCTAGTTCCCTCTCCAAGGTCTGATCGAGGCCTCTTGTTTCCCGTATTATCATCATCAGGTGGATCTGGGAACATGTAGACTTCCGCATCCGTGAATGTGGCAAGTTTAACTTCCTCATGCCAATATGCCAAACCATTTGTCGGATTATCAGGGATTCCGTGTAAATGGGTAACAGCTCCATGCTTATCTATTCCAAACTGGACGGGAGAATCCCCACTTTTCCCCCAAACCTCCACGATTCGTTGTCCACTAGAGTCTACTTTATGTTTCCAGCTCAGTTGTGTCACAGGTAACCTCTCACTTTCGTAAATGTCCACGTTTTTATGGATTTTCTTCTTTTCCAATATACTACGAATTGCGCCTTTAGGAGTTGTTTCAACGATTGTGAGGGATTCGTAAAATTTTCCATTTTTATACGTGCTAACTCTGTCTTTCAAATCCTTTTTGATTAAATCTTCATCCTCGGCAACATATAAACCTGGTGTGGATGCAGTAAAACTAGTGAAGTGTTTTGCTTCACTCATTTTAGTGAAAATTTTTGAAATAAACTGGTGGTAAGATTTCCGAATACCATCAGTCCGCTTGAGCCGACCAACACTTTTGTTACCGTTGAACATACCGTTACGCCCATTATGTAACAAAAGTAAAATTGGTGTAGTCCTTTTAAACAAGTGTTTTTACAAGATATTGAAGCCATTGTTAACACACTAATGGGAAACGAAGGGGCTCTCGCTGCAGGGAAACATGATCCGAGAATTCTCGACCAGGTTCGAAACGCTAATATATGGCACATGATGATGATGATGAACCCACCACTGCCCTGCAACTAGTACCAAAACTGAAAAATTCTCCGTAATCGCGAATCTTAAATATAAATGGGACAAATATAAAGTGTGCAGATGTATATAAGAAATCCTCGCTATTATTTTGTAAGAAACCTGCGTATGGGAGAATTGCGATGAAATGTCAGAAACATGAATCTTTTTATTAGAAAGTCTCGTATGATAAAATTGCGCTAAAATGTAGGAAACAACATTATTTTCACAAAGCCAAAAAATAATTTCATTTAAATTTTTTAGCATTTACGGATCAAAAAAATCACGGGTATATTTTTTAAAAATTTTTGCAATATGATACTGCATAGTTTTCACCTGTTCGTAAAAGGATGCTCATATTTTTACAAATACTTTTTTCATGTTGTATGCAGTGTTGTAAAACAATTCCTTATTGAAGTATCAATACTGCTATTGATTTTTTGTAATCTTCCATGCTTGCGTTTTTGTCCAGTGGGTATAGCTTGGGGCTTCTCATCGGTAACTTTGTGCAGTAACTTTACTAATTCCCATTCAACATTTCAACCTTTCAAAGACAATGAACTGTTGTCTTGTATTCACCAAAAGTTCTCCAGCTGGGGGTTGCATGCATATGCACATGCAGGCAGCATATCAGGTAATAATGGATTATCTAGGTGTTGTTCCTAGTGTTGGGATAAAAAAGTTTTATCTGCTGAATGTCTAAACTTCATCTCACAGAAATTTTGCCAGTTAATGAGCCTTTATTTGTATTTAAGATGTTATACCTGGCTTTCCACAGAATTAATTGAAGTTCACTACTGTTAGAGTTTGCTCTTCCGACCAAGATTTTAAAACTCGAAAAGTATCTGTAACGAAGCACAATGCTAACAAGCTCATTAGATGCAACGATTGTTGATAAATTTAACAATGTTTTAAATTTACATGATTCGGAAGACCTTATGGATATTAGCATGAAGCGGTATCCAGCAGTAATTTAAATGGAGTATATGAATACAAGTATCCTTCTCTGAATGATTCATATGACATTTTAAGAGTATGTTCAACTATTTGCTTGAATTTTGAGAGTTAAAACATTTCATACAAATAGCGATGAAGTCTAATTTTAGACGCATATTTCTGACAAAGTGGCGAGGATTTCTACATACGCGTGTTTCTTACAAAATCTGCGCGTTTCTTATATACATCTGCATGTTTAAATGCATCCCAATATAAATACATGCGCTGGCATCCTTACCTCTTCTCATTAACAATCGTTACAAAAACGAAACCGTCATTTTATCAAACGAACGCTGCATTAGGATTCCTCAGGTCAAATAACGCTACCGTTTTTTACAGTAAACGTGACAAGTTTTGGGCTACAGATTTGGGCAATGCTAAAATATGTGTAATGCTAAATGCATTAGGCCGCTCTATGATGGGGCATCTTACTATTAGCCAATGAGCCTAATGCGTCAATGTTAGCCACTCGGGCCCCGCTGGCTTGTGGCACCTTCCTCGAACCGGAGAATCAGGAGCTGTGGATGTTTGCTAGCTCATATGATCAAAACAAATTCTTAAACTACATTATGTTTCTCTAAAAAATTAGTTATAGTAAAGCTTTTGTTTTTCATGGATGGGTGACACAGTTTCCAGCCAAACTAATCAACGACAAAAGCATGGTACGTGAAGATCAATCGGTTTCAAAGTCTTACAAAATATTATCGGGCTTAATTTGCATGCAGTTCATGCATTAATTTATTTTTATACGAGTTTTAAAAAAAGTTTATCTGAGAAATTGATGAAGATCAGTTGTTTACGTAACTTGTTATTTAATTCAGTGCACCAGTTTGGCTCATATCATTATATACATTAGATTGCAGAATCTTCTATAGCATGAAAACTTCCTCCAGCCGCTCTAAAAAAACTTCCTCTGTCAAAATTTTAGTTTTTGTTACTTGTGGGCGAAGCAAAAAGTATAAATGTGCAACTATAGTGCACATTTAGCAATTTTAGTATTTTTTCCCTATTAAAATTCACAGCTTTGTGAGTACGTTTTTCCCTAACCTTTCACTGAAATGGCAATTCTCTCCAGAATACAGAAGAATGAATTTCTTACACCGAGCAGCCTTCAACTGATATGTGGTCTTGAAACAGATTGTATAGATTATGTTAAGCAGAAGTAGTTTGTAATCCATCTTTTAATATAAATAGTGTGCAGGAAACCTTAGTGATTAAAAAATAAAAATTAACAACCGGCATGTGTTCATTTTTTTTATATTTTCCTGCTCACTTTTGCCCTGACTTACAATTTAAATTTTTTATATTAATAAACTTTCCTTCTTGTTGTAATTCATATATTCCTTTTCCTCATATTATATTCATGTTTTCGCTCACGATTAATTAAGTTACCTTTTCTTAATCTACTTCCTCTTCATAGTCAATCCCTTCTTGGTTAAAATCTAGTTACGCAATGACTGTTCCGTTCGTCTGTCTCCCATGTTTTTAGGATATCAGTTCGTCTTCGTAACAATGTGTCATAATCACATTAAAGTACGAAACTTTTGTGTGTCAAGACATAACTTCCCTGATCGGCCATTGCCTCAAACAGATTGCAATTACGAAAAGAGAAAAGATTATTAAGTAGGTAAGATTTTAAAGTTGGTATTCAGTTACCAGGGAAAATTAACAGGAAAACAAAATAAATGAACCAGTTGTTACTTTCAGGGTTTTTTAATTGTTAATTTAATCATTTATGATTTCCTGCATATATTAATATTTAAATGGACTGCACGCTATTTCCTTCACATTATCTATACAATCTCTTTAAACACAAAACATTCCATTGAAAGCTGCTTGCTGTTAGAATTTCATCCTTTGTGCTCCTGGAGATAATTCCTAATTCAGTGGAAAGGTAAGAATAAACTTACAAACTGCTGATTTTAGTCTAAATAAATACTGAAATTCCTGAATATTTTTAGAAAATGTACGGACTTAACACCACCTACGGTAAAGTTTACATTGTTGAGCGAACAACCTGCAAAGATGGGAACATACCAATACACGAAAACTGTTGAGCTCCGTCTCCTTCTGCAACATTGACTTCAAATTGTACTCCGAAGATGGAAGCTTGTCGCCCCTCAACGAGCAATACGCTGGCAGGCCCTTTTCCATTCAATTCAAATTGAGCCAAGAAGACCAAATCTGTAACCCATGAGTTTTAAGGCAAAGATTAAAATTGGCTACAAACTGGGGGAACAACCTCCCATGCCATTTGAGGAGTTGCCAACTCACCGCCAAAAATCGATAGATTGGATGAAGAGTGTGGGAATCTTATCATCAAATGGAGATAGCGACGTCAATTACCGCGTTATGGAATAGGCTCAAGGGGCTGCAATGGCAGCTGCATTATTTCCACGATGGAAAATGTCTGAATTGGGAATATTCCAATTCTCGCTGAAATGTTTTTCATTTTGGATGAGCACACGGATAACGGGATTTCCTGCAACAATTTGCCTTTCAAAACTGCCCAAACCTATTGGTCTACAATATCAGATGTGCTGGAGGGAAGAGATGAAGGGTTAGCAGAACTTCCAGCCTTATACCGAGCGTCTGGCACCGTGATGCGGGAATTACGAAGTGACATTTTGAAAAAAGGCGAGGTGTCTGCAAAATATCTCTTTCGTTCTTTTAAACGCTTTGCTGAAGCGACAGCATTGGAAAACTGTCGAGAGTGGAAGCAACAACAGGGAAATCCAAGCTCCTTGATGTACTTGCCAACTGAAGCCGAGCTTCGGACAATATGCGGGGTGGGGCTGAGTGGGTAATAGAAGCTGCGCTTTTTTATAAAGGGATTATCCTTCCAGACAAACTAAGACAGTCCTTTCTTTACAAGGCTCTTATCAGAGCCGGTTCTCAACACGTGTGTTCGTTTAATGATGTAATTTCCAGCAAAAAAGAGATGGCACAGGGCACAACCTTCAATACAGTTATTTCTTTGCATGCGAATGATGGACTGGATTTGGAGCAGGCGCTGATAAAATCTGTTGATGAGACTAACAGGTTAATGATATCATTAATAAACCGGAGAGAATATAGACCTTTTTGGAGATTTTGAGGAAGCCCGCCAAGTCGTTACTATCTGTCAAGGACTTTGTGTATGGAAACATCCAGTGGCATGGCTTTGTTACAAGATATTACTCCAATTTGGTGTATGATTGTGTCATTGAGTTGGAATAAAATCTAAAAACATTTGCTCATTTGTAATGATAAAAGGCAAATTATGAATGTAACAAACCATTTATTCTTCTCATGCTTTCTCAGAAACATTTATGAATTCGTACGAGTGCTGGTACAATTTGCTATAAAAACGTAATATTTTGTTATATTAATAATCAACGTGAAATTGAACTAATAGATTGTTTCGATATTTTTTTAATAAAATAGGTCCTCTAAGGTTCAACAATTATCTAATTACAATTTTTGGCCAGTAGCGCATGCTGCAAAAAGACCCTGATAGTCTCCATTATTATATGGTTTAAGACGTAAAATGAAATTAGGGCTGGCATATGCTTAGGGAAGCTGTTTTCATAGTCTTTTTGGTGTTCTGGAACAATATAAGAACCAGCTGATTTAACGTTGAATAAATACCCTAAAATTTTGGATTCAGCATCGGTTTTCGTAAACCGATACTACCTGGAAAGTAGATATTAGCCGCTTCTTTTTGCACGTTTTTACTTCCCAAGAATAAAAAAAGGTAATAGAAGAAATTCATGAGGCTATATAAGGTGTTCCGACATTTAAATTTCTTTCAGTCCAAATATTTGTACCGCCTCACATACAGACTCCTGAGGTATGCCATGAAAAATTAGGGTTATCGTTTAGATAAGTTTTAGCACTTGTTATTACGATGTTTATATTTGAATACAAAAAATAATTCTCAAAATCGGATTCATGCTGGCCGAGTCGAGTAACTTTACTCATTTTGGTGAGTAATTTTAGCACTCATCGGACCAGCGTTGAACGTGCACTGTATTGTACTCAACTTTTAAATGGCTTCTTAAGGTGATTTGAAAATTGCGCGTCCTGTACCATATTACATGCATTGTCATTGAACGGATTGAATTTGACTTTTTCTTGATTCATTTATAATTACGAGTCCTGAGTATTTTTGGTTCGAAGTTTTGGGATTTGAGGACTCCAGTTAAATACAAAACCCGGG
>LJIJ01006013.1:0-10405 GCA_001718145.1 Orchesella cincta
TCTAATGCAATCTTTAATTTGGTTATTAAAACATTAGCAATATTTTTCAGATTTTTCACTTGCATTAACCATTCCTTTACTTATAAAACTTCTTCTGGTCATTAGTAAACGAGAAGAACCAATATATGGTGAAAATTATAATAGTACAAGCGTAAAATTTTTATAAGGGCAATTTTCTCAAAGGGCAAAATTATGCAAGGGCAAAATGCTAAAGGCGAACTTCCATAAGGGCAAACTTTCAAAAGGGCAAAATTCAGCACATGGGCAGAATTCTCAAAGGGCAAAATTCTGCAAGGGCAAAGTGTAAAAAGGGCAAAATACCCAAAAGGGCAAAGTTCCCCAAAGGGCAAATCGCCTAGACCCGACATATATATGAAGGTCACCTTCGCAATTCAAAGTCAGATTGTTGAACTTGTATCCAGCTGGACAGTTGTAACGGTTGAAGTCCTTTTTGCTCTGACAGTCAAAGCCTCCCGGGGTATTGATGCAGTATTGGATTG
Source organism: Orchesella cincta (assembly GCA_001718145.1). NCBI lineage: Eukaryota > Metazoa > Arthropoda > Collembola > Entomobryomorpha > Orchesellidae > Orchesella > Orchesella cincta. Next base: position 501 of record LJIJ01006013.1, read on the forward strand.
CTCGTACACAAATATCAATTGCTTCAGCGCATTCATCAATATCTGCACAAAAAGTTTTGCATTTAACAAAAACACGTTATTAATGTGACTATTTGTTGGAATAATGAGATGCGTTATTCGCACCAACACATTGCCCCGTTTCAGAATTTTGTCTGTAGCCAGGTGGACACTTGTAATCCCGTTCTCCTTCTCGATCCTCATTTTCGCATGTGTATGAGCCTAGTGTGTTCCTACAAGTCTTGTAAGGGTAGCATCTGTGTTGAGGAGTAAGGCATTCGTCGATATCTGCCAAGATTAAAAATTGCATAAATGCTCGTATAGATAGGTTGGTAAACTCAAATTGTTATTGTTTTACCGTCACAAACTTGTGTGTCAGGGTTCAGTGTAAAACCCAGTGGGCACTGAATTGGAATTACTTGGTTGTGTTGGGCGAGGTATGAGGATGACGTTGTGTATGCGGTATAATAGGTTGGTGGTCTCTGCGTTGTATGCGTGCCCGAGCTTCTTCCAGAATTGTCTCTGAAATTGAGTGTAGGCTAAGCTTGTTGACAAAAGGTGTCAAATGTAAAAAGTGATGTAAGGACTTACCGTGAGCCAGAAGTCAGCTTGTCTTGATGACATGATTTTCCATCTGGAAGTAATCTAAATCCATCTCGACAGGTGCATCTATAAGAGTTTCCTTCAGTGATACAGTCGTGTGCACAGAGTTGTCCAGGAAATAGAGCACAAACGTCTCTCGACTCATTAGCTGTTCGTGGGGTTGGGTGATATCCGTGCCCATCTGCTATTGTAACAAGAGGAATCTCATAAATTCTTTATGAAAGTTCATTTTGCTTACAACTAGTGCTCGTGAATTATTTCTATTAGTGTACCAATTGGCGTAGAACGTGGTCTTGTGGATGGCAAAAGCGGTGGACCAGTGTTAGGGTATCCGGCCTTGCCACCAGCCTCTAAGCAACACTTGGTGAGTGAACTGTCCCATGGAGGGCCCAAAGCTAGCTTTAAGGACTGGAACTCGCAAAAGAGACCCATTGCACCGGCAACAAGTCCCAATTTACAGCCTTCACAACAATCCTGCAAAACGTTTGCATTAAAACACATGCCAATGGCACTTATCTTAGCTGAGCTTTGTAAGGTTTTAAGTTGAACATACTTTGTGGTAGTTTGCCCCTTGTCCGAACCCAAGCACACATTCTTTTCCAGACTTGGCTATGTCGTGTCCCAAATGGCATTGTTTTTCTCTGATAATGAAATGATTGAAAAAATGTTGGAAACTCCACTCATACATCGTATACTAGTTGTGTTCATAATATTTTTACCTGTAACTTTTGCGACAACATGCATCAATAGTGGATAAGCAAGGAGCTTGATGTTCTGGAGGGACACCGGTAACCGGGCCCGAGTGCTCTGTGCATGTTTTGTTATCCCATGAGAGAACAATGCCCAGATTACAACATCTTGCTAGAGTAGCCTCAAGCCCTTCTGTTAACCAAGTGTTCATGTATCGCTTTTACATATAGATCGCTATTTGCAAATCATAGTATCATTTAACAAAATGAAAGGTAGTAAAACCATACCCAGTCCTTGTCCATCACACCGAAACTGTAGTAAACTGAGGTAGATAAGTAGTCCTAACGTACACTTTTTAAAAATCATTATATAATACTCACAAAAAATTAAAGTTTAGTCCTAAATAAATTGAGTTGGATCGGCGATGCGCAAATTACACTACTCTCTACTGCCACCAGCGTTACACGTTATGATCGCAAATTTCACCTTTTCCACAAGAAAAATCCATGATGATGGTGAGTGAGATGATCAACACGACACGATAAACTTGACTCCATTTACTGGGTCTCAAATTGATCTCAACCGTGTATAAATAACATGGCATGTCAACTACTAAGTAAGTAAATTGTACCTACATTAGTTGATTATGATGTGCTAGTACAGCTGAAAAATGCGAACGCGCATGAATAAAACTCATCCTAATTTATATACATAATATACGCATGCATGTATGTAAAACGACAGTAATTAAATTAAAAGAGTGAGTGGACAGGAGACATGAATATGCTCAGCTCTGATAATCATTGATTGTAAATTTATGACTGCGTATGAAACACAAGTTTGGCTTTTGGATTTTTATACAAAAAAAACTTTTCCAAATGCGTAACTCAGCGTATTAAAATGTGAGCGGTGGTTGTCGCCTTGCGTGTGGACACTGCGTCAAATGATGAACGTGTCTGTCTGTTTTGATCAAATTAGGTTGTGTTTAAATATATCGATTCCAACTTCAGAAGTTTCTTCAGAGAATGACAATAACATTTCATCAACTACACAAGTTATGAACATTCCCAAGGCACACTTGCATTTGTATGAGTGAGAACTAGCCATTTTGCACCCTGTTCCTTTTCTACATCCGGTTTGAGAAATGATTGGGGCTGTAAAATGACGTGTGTATGTATGACGATGGGATTTGCTGATACTCATAAAAATTTTGTGGATCAATTCGTTCTAGTAACCTATTAACAAAATGTGTTAAAAATACATGAATCAATGAGCCATTCATCATGATCATGAAAGTTATATGCACAACAAGATTAGCCATGTTAATGTTATGGGGTGACTACTGGTATGTAGCAACTTGTTTTTTTCTAAAGCATTGATTTGAATAAGGGAGAAAAGGCAGTAGCGAGAGTAATTACAACATTTCTATCATTCCTTGCATGTCTTCCACTCCAAGCGGAGGAGCAAAAGCAATGTCAAGTGACAATTGACAAGTAACACCATTCAGCATCATTTGTGTAGACTGTCGGGTTTAGATTTATGATGCACTTGGCAGATATGAGATTTCTTAGAAAATTATGTGGTGTCCTGCTCATCTCATAACATGTTGATCTGGAAGCTTGAGAAATGCTGAAAGATGCAGTAAGCAGCCTTATCAAAGGCAACACGATGTGCATAACCAGTCACAAGCATTTTTTTATATTAACATGTATAATCTTCACACACACTACAATGAGACCTATGTAATATTTTTATTTTACACGTATTTTTAAAATACAGGAGCATGAATTTTTTTGTACTAAAAGCAGCGATGTGTGCATGTTCAGTCAATCATATTGTAATTATGTAGTATCCGTTTTCATAATCTTCATTTTCAGCGGGATAACTTACTTATCCGACAATCAAACTCTAAAATCTGCATCATTTTTAAAGCTTACATGAAATGGCAAATGCAAATACATTTACTGATTATATTTTGTGAAGTGACACACGCTATATAAAGTACACTTAAATTTACACATAAATAATAATGGAATAACGTTGGAAGTACGAATGAAAATCTCATATGGAATATCTAGTAAATTTCACGTTTTTTTATTGAAGCCTGTGAACTTGACGTCTTGAAACAGCGCATTATGATTCGTTTCAACCTAAAAGTTCAAAGATCACTTGAAAATCTAAATCGGAACACAACTCGGTCATAACGTCGTCAGTAATAGATTTTGTTGTTGCATCCGGACGGTGGATTGTGGTTTTTATTATGGGACTTTATTTCAGATCTCCCATTTCTCATATAACAAATGACTTCTTGAAATCCAAATCATATAAATTCAACAAAGTTGGTTTATTACATAATAAATTTCCATAATGCCTGAAATCAACCTGCTTTTCTGGTTTAATGAGTAAACAAGCCCTGATTTTATCCTCGTTGATATGTCGAATTCTCATTATCAAATAGAAACATTTTTTGTATACATGTAGAAAAATGAAAGCTGTAACATCTCTTGACCTAAGTAATAGTTTGTACCCTATTTTAAACAATTAAGGTACTTCGAATTTGCATTACATAATCGTGGAATTCCGCATTATATTCTATGGTCACTTTACTAAAACCTAATATTATTATAGCCAGTTATGTGCATAACACCAGTGCTCGGTTGTGGCAATATGTGAGATAGTCGGTGGTACAATTTTGCTAGAAGTCACGGGCACTAGGCGGTATTTGGGAAGGGCAGTGTTCAAAGGTTTAAAACCAGTTGATCGTCAATACTTTTCATCCTATTCAAGAATTCCATCATCTATGTTTTCACCTAAATGGTTTATGAGTTATTGCTTCTGTTTTATACACAATTATATTTCCAAATTTCATGCTTAGTATTTATTAAGTGGCGCAGTTACTTTATGGGAATCACTTTTGTTTGTAAACTTTTGCGTCACACGTAAGGATATTAAGCATATTCCTCTAAACGTTGTAACGAAATCCCACAGTTCCCCAATTACAAACCACGCAATTTAAAAATGTCATCGTTTATTAAGTGGTGCAGCCACTTTATAAGAATCGCTTTGTCCGTCACGAACTTTTACGTTACACGAACGTAATCATATATATATCGACACTATTTCCAAAAATAGGATTTCTTTGGTTGACGCTGGAAGTTTTAATTTTTGACGTACAAAAACATGCATTACATCATTTGAATCGGAAAGGTTTTGCTCAACAAGGACAATCTCTTTGATTTTGTGCAAAAACAAATAGATCATGTTTTTTTTGCATGGTAATATGGCCAATTTATGTGGTTTTGCATAAAATTTCTATAGTTTATGTCCCTCCTGAAGCAAACTTGGTACGTACGGCACCGTATATGTTTATGAAATGTGAAAGTGTCACAATCCAGGCGAATGACATCGATTTTTAATTAATATGCATAACTAAAGTTCCACGTACCAATGAAAAATATCAAAATGTCAGTATTTTGCGGATAGACTAAATTCAAAAATAGGTGAGTTTGGTTAACGCTGGAAGTTTTAATTTTTTACGCAGAAAAACATGCATTATATCATTAGAATTGGGCAGCTTTGCGCAACAAGATAAATTTGTTTGATTTTGTGCACAACAAATAAATCATGTTAATTTTTGTATTGTAATATGGCCAATTTATAAGATTTTGCATAAAAATTCCATTACTTTGGCTCCCTCCTGAAAAAAATAGCGAGGTATATACGGCCACCGCATATGTTTATGAAATGTGAAAAAGTCACACTCAAGGCAAATTATAGCAATTTTTAATTAATTCACCTAACTAAAGTTCCACGCACCAATGAAAAATAACAAAATTTCAGTATTTTGGGATAGAATAAATTCAAAACTAGGGTAACTTTGGTTGGGGCTGGAAGTTTTAATTTTTAAGCAGAAAAACATGCAATACATCATTAGAATTCGGAAACTTTGCGCAACAAGATAAATTTGTTTGATTTTGTGCACAACAAATAAATCATGTTAATTTTTGTATTGTAATATGGCCAATTTATAAGATTTTGCATAAAAATTCCATTACTTTGGCTCCCTCCTGAAAAAAATAGCGAGGTATATACGGCCACCGCATATGTTTATGAAATGTGAAAAAGTCACACTCAAGGCCAATTATAGCAATTTTTAATTAATTCGCCTAACTAAAGTTCCACGCACCAATGAAAAATAACAAAATTTCAGTATTTTGGGATAGAATAACTCCAAAACTAGGGTAACTTTGGTTGGGGCTGGAAGTTTTAATTTTTACGCAGAAAAACATGCATTACACCATTAGAATCGGGAAACTTTGCGCAACAAGATAAATTGTTTGATTTTGTGCACAACAAATAAATCAGCTAATGTATGCGATTTTTCATAAAAAAATTCCATTAGTTTATCTCGCTTCAAAAAGAAATTAGTTAGGTATATACGGTCGCTATATATGTTTATGAAATGCGAAAGAGTCACAATCCGGGCGAATGACATTAATTTTTATTTAATGCGCATAACTTAAGTTCATCGAACCGATGAAAAACGAATAAATTTCAGTATGTTGGGATATAGGGTAACTGACGTAAATGTTAACAGGGTCAGCAATTAAATGCGTTATACTTTTGGATCCACATCACACTTGAATTGTAAAATTATTTACAAACTCCTAACCTTCATGTTTAAATGATGCCAATTTGGACTTATTGGCTATTCCGGTGCTTGATTTATAAAATCGTACGCGCCACTGATAAGATCTGATAAGGTAAGAAATAAAGAAGTCCGTCAATACGGTTTTTGAAATGGCAATTTAGTGTTATATTTCGGGGCAAGGCCCGTCCCCAGGCTGCTAGTGTAACTATATTTCCCGTACGTCGTGAATTCTTAAAAATTAAAAATTAAAAACTTAAAAATGCCATAATCGTTTGGGGGAAAATCACAATAGTAAATGGGAAGTGGAGAAGTATACGTAATAATTGAGGATGATACGCGATGTTTGAGTTTGATTAGAGATTGTCAACAAGGATAAACGATAATTCAGAATGACTAGAGGTAGATACGGAGGTTATATCGATCACTGAGGAGGATCAGTTGATGGGGTTAAGAGATAGTAGGGAACAATTAAATCGGGACCTGACGGCGGATAGTTAACCGTCTTCCTACTTAACTCTGAGTATATTTTATGATGTTGGTAAAAATACGTTCCTTTTCTTGTTTAAACAAACTTTCGTGTTATCTTTGCCGTCAATTCAACAAGCGAGTTTTGAAAAATTGACGGATTTTTTGCGGATATATCTTAGTTGTTCCAAAATCGTTTCAGCAGTTTTGATTTTGCTGCATAAACTCACTTCTTTCAAGTAGAGAGTTTGTTTGTATACAAAACTGTGTGTGTATTGTAGAATTTCTCATCAGACTGGTTTTGCACAGCTGCAGCTGATTCCTTTCTTTTCTCCTATGCACTTTGTCTACCCATGCTGCAGTTGAGAAAGACGCTATCATTTCATGAAAAACAAGATCGACCCGTCTTTAACGCGAGTTCACCTGAGATTTAATGCAATCGTTATCATAATCATGACAAATGCTGACACATTTATACGGGGAAACAAATTTATGATTCCTTCGTAATAATTAAGTATATAGCTTTGATAGTGGACCCATTATCATTTAAAAGAAACGTTAATTATTGCCATCTGCGCTCAAACACAGACTCATTCATAGTCAATTTCGGGCAGCAATCCTACTCTAAGATTTATTTTGTTATGACATTTTTAAGTCTCACCAATGCTTCTCTACATTCAGTTAAAAAAATTGATCGATTATAGGATTTTTACTAAAATGATGAACGTCGGTATAGCCTTAATTTCGACCAAGCATTTGAAACAACGAATATTATTTGTTAACTTTTTCATGCATTTAACTTCAATAATTCATTATAATATAATTTTACATTGTGTGGTCTAAAGACGAGAGGTGGTCACGGTTATTCACATATCGTTAACTTGCATAACATAATATATGCATTTCAGATATGTTAAAAACTGTTCTTGCTAATGGAATGGTACAGAATGGAAACTGTGACCTTGTAATGTGGGGAAAGAATGATCGTATATGGGAAGCAAATGTAAATAAGGGTACATTATAATATATAATTAATATATAACTTATAATAAATCTAAAATGCATGTTAATTCTGATTAATTTCAGCACTTTTCAAGGTGGTATTCATTTGTCATATATTCAGATAAATTACAATTCATGATAAAATCTTTGTTGGGGAAAATTATTCAACTTATGGTAATATGCTTATTCATGAGAAACGTGCTTGAATGTTGAAAGAGTTCGAAAAATACACAATAGACGTCGCCTAAACGTTTTATTGGATGTGGCACATGAACATGACCTGTTTCAACTGTAGTGAGACGTAATGTAAAATTTGCAAAACCTTTCATATACAAATGAGATGAAATACTTGAGCTGCATAAAGTTCTCTTCCCAAAACTATACCTTAATACCAAAAATGACCTTGCAATAACTGATAAACCCAAATTCAAAAGGATCCTGTGACTTTGCAGACGCTTTCTTTGTTTCGAGGACGTATAAATAGGGCTGCAAGCCATCCTCCACCTTCATTCTTTTTTTGGTAATCGAACTGGAAACTAGTTTCTTTTGAAGCACTATTCAATTTACCTTTCGCAATAATGTTTTTCAAGTAAGTTCCTTTTTTTCGAAAATATCTCAAATTTCCGAAAATCTTTCCAAATATTTTTTAAATTTCTTTTAGGAACGAAACCTTCGGTTCCCTTCAGGAAACTACTTACTTTCCAAGCCCCCTCGATAGTATCTTGCATTTCAAGTAAGTTTCCATTAACTTTCCAAAATATTTAAATGTTCAGAGAAACCTTGAAAAATTCCGATTTTTTTTTCTGTTTCTATTCAGGAAGGAAACAATGGCACCGCAAAACCGAATCCTTATTATGGATTCCCAGAATCCTTATTATGGATTCCCAGAATCCTTATTATGGATTCCCAGAATCCTTATTATGGATTCCCAGAATCCTTATTATGGATTCCCAGAATCCTTATTATGGATTCCAGAATCCTTATTATGGATTCCCAGAATCCTTATTAATCCTTATTATGGATTCCCAGAATCTTATTATGGATTCCCAGAATCCTTATTATGGATTCCAGATTTCCCAGAATCCTTATATGGATTCCAGAATTATGGATTCCCAGAATCCTTATTATGGATTCCCAGAATCCTTATTATGGATTCCCAGAATCCTTATTATGGATTCCCAGAATCCTTATTATGGATTCCCAGAATCCTTATTATGGATTCCCAGAATCCTTATTATGGATTCCCAGAATCCTTATTATGGATTCCAGAATCCTTATTATGGATCCCAGAATCCTTATTATGGGATTCCCAGAATCCTTATTATGGATTCCCAGAATCCTTATTATGGATTCCCAGAATCCTTATTATGGATTCCCAGAATCCTTATTATGGATTCCCAGAATCCTTATTATGGATTCCAGAAGATTCCCCTTATTATGGATTCCCAGAATCCTTATTATGGATTCCCAGAATCCTTATTATGGATTCCCAGAATCCTTATTATGGATTCCCAGAATTTATTATGGATTCCCAGAATCCTTATTATTAGGATTCCCAGAATCCTTATTATGGATTTTATTATGGATTCCAGAATCCATTCCCAGAATCCTTATTATGGATTCCCAGAATCCTTATTATGGATTCCAGAATCCTTATTATGGATTCAGGGCCCCAGAATCCTTATTATGGATTCCCAGAATCCTTATTATGGATTCCCAGAATCCTTATTATGGATTCCCAGAATCCTTATTATGGATTCATCCTTATTATGGATTCCCAGAATCCTTATTATGGATTCCCAGAATCCTTATTATGGATTCCTTATTATGGATTCCCAGAATCCTTATTATGGATTCCCAGAATCCTTATATGGGAATCCTTATTATGGATTCCCAGAATCCTTATTATGGATTCCCAGAATCCTTATTATGGATTCCCAGAATCCTTATTATGGATTCCCAGAATCCTTATTATGGATTATCCTTATTATGGATTCCAGAATCCTTTATTATGGATTCCAGAATCCTTATTATGGATTCCCAGAATCCTTATTATGGATTCCCAGAATCCTTATTATGGATTCCCAGAATCCTTATTATGGATTTCCAGAATCCTTATTATGGATCCCAGAATCCTTATTATGGATTCCCAGAATCCTTATTATGGATTCCAGAATTATTATGGATTCCTTATTATGGATTCCCAGAATCCTTATTATGGATTCCAGCTTATTATGGATTCCCAGAATCCTTATTATGGATTCCAGAATCCCTTATTATGGATTCCCAGAATCCTTATTATGGATTCCAGAATCCTTATTAGGATTCCCAGAATCCTATTATGGATATCCTCCAGATTATGATCCCCTTATTATGGATTCCCAGAATCCTTATTATTCCCAGAATCCGGATTCCCAGAATCCTTATTATGGATTCCCAGAATCCTTATTATGGATTCCCAGAATCCTTATTATGGATTCCCAGAATCCTTATAGTG
>LJIJ01006014.1:0-10404 GCA_001718145.1 Orchesella cincta
ACCCTAACACAGTAGCTCATGGAGCCGTTCTTTCCTGTCATAACTATGATGAATGGTGGCAGCGATTGAAAAAATTGATTGAAACCTTTTTCGGGGAATATAATGATCGAGCTGACATCTTTTCATTCTTTATCGAGTACATGGCTGTGTCCCCAGTCACAATTTTGCTGCCTTCGAAGTCTCAAATATCCTCTCTCACATGGAGGGATCTCGAAGAGATGAGGGGAAACCCAACTACTGTGGAGGAAGTAATATTATGATTGGATCACCTTCTGCAAAGGGAATCAAAAGAATTTATAATTTCTACCTACCGCATTTAAAGGTGAGGGAAATACAAGAAGACAACGATGTTGCAATGGAACACGTACTTTTGGAACTGCTCTCCCCAAACTCAACTGTGTATGGAAGCGAGATGGTTAGCTTGATAAATACAGCATCATTCTTTCCCTTTCTTAGCGTAACAAAGGTCCCAATTATGTCCGCAGAGTCACTTGGGTATGTCGGTAGACTATCCAAAGCTCATTTTATCACTTGCGCAGGAACTAAAGCAAATAAAAGGTTGGCTTTCTTTTGAAGGATTAGCTGCTACCTTTGAGACAAATGTTTGGCTTACTTTAGGAATCACTTCAGTGCTAGTGGATTGAGTCTATGTATTTTACTACGGATGTCAAATTCTATTAAAAACATTCGGGTTCCGTTATCCCTGTTTCAATGGGTATTTTCATGGGCCATCCTGTTAGGAAACTCCACAGTTCTTAAAATGAAATGGATTGCTGGTGCTTGGGCAATTGTTGGGGCCATTTTGACAAATACGTATCTCTCTGCTAATATCAAAACCCTCACGGCTCCACTCCCTATCAAAAGAATGGACACTTTTGACGACATGTTCGAAAAGAATTTTACTATTCATTCATCAACCTTTTCAAGTAGCGAATTAAAGGTGTTGAAAGCTGCATACAAAAATGAATACAGAATAGAAATCTTGTACCGAGATATAAAAAACAAATATCCGGGCCTACATAAGAATTGGTTCGAAACGATTTTTACAAAATTGTTCACTCAGAAGCACTTCGAGCTTCCGTACAAAACTGCTGTAAATATGGCTACGAAAGTTCAAAAAAGCCAACCAAACTCGTTTAGAAGGGTGCATGACATGGTAAGCGCTGCCGATACGGAGTATTTTCTTGGGGTTATCGCCAGATGCGGTCGGGATGCTTATGTGGATACAAAAGATGCGATGGACACCGCTTATGTCAAGCTAAGGAAGAGATTGAAGCACACACAACAGCTGGCTAGGCAACTTATTATAAGTAAGGATTCTTATGGGGAATTGATAGAAAATTGGAGGTTTGGGAATATTCCTTGGCCTGCAACAACGTTTCTGAAAAGGGTTCATGGATTGCTGGAATCGGGATTGGTTCAAAAATGGAAAGAGTGGATTAATTTGGTGAATACTTACAGGGGTAAAATTGCAAATTAAATGGTGAAGATTACAGAGCTGACGCATTGAATGGTAATATTCGAGCGTTGCGTCTCTTGCATCTGACGTTATCAATAGTTTTGTTTGGGTTGGAGACTGGAAACTATGGTTGTGGTGGAATTTTGAAAACAGCTTGTGGCAAGAAGTAGAGTATTACATGGGTGGAGACGTGGGGTGTCTTATAACTATGCTCGAATCTAACGGAAAGGGGAATTAGGTATAATTTTTAGAAAAATATCCATGTTTTTTCCAAGTTTATACTGCCAAATCGTACACTCTACATTTACAAAGATAATTCAAACAAAGGTCTTGGAAATCAGTACTTTAACAATATATGATAAAATCAAGCTTAAAATTTCATATTTATGAACCTATATCCTTCTGATATTTTTCCCACAAACAGAAAACACGACAAAAAGCTTGTCAAACTTTGAATGCATACTGACTCTTGAAATGTACCTGAAATGAATGTGTTCCAGTCGGGCATTCTAAAAATAAAGGAAAAACTATCAAAATCCCGTCTAAGCGTTTAAAAAAATTCTTTTACCAACTTGGATGAAAATCGGCGACCTGTTCGCCAACCACCTTACATGTTCAAAATCAGGAACACAATTTAGATCTGTTATATGAGCATGTATAAAAATTTAATGGAACAAGCATAGACTTTTTTTGTTGTTCAGCGTTATAAAATTTCGAATCCAACGAATCCAACAATTCTAAGTTGTCTCATATTCCAAGAAACTACCAAAAAATTACGAAAACACAAGGAAAATACATGGAAGTAGTCATGTAAAAACTTTCAAACAACATTGCAAATTCAAAAAAATTGGACTGAATTCTACATTTTATTTTTAAGTTCGTGCAGAAAAACAGAATTGTGGTAAGGAACAACCCGAAGAAAGTCGACTACATTAGAAACGCAATACCCATTCCTCATTCTACAAAATGGGATTCGGTGAAGCATACCTGAATTGTAAGCATCTCTTCCAGAAACTATTCAACACACCCTACTACTTTGACCTCTGCACTGCCCAACTTATTCCAAACCCATCGCTAAAATCAAGATGGAACATGAAAGCCTGGAGTTATGGGATGGCAGTATGCATCTGCACGTGCACCTACTCTCTCTACCGCCTCAACCGGAGTATAAGAATGTTCCAAGCTGGAAAGTCTGTGTCTATGGAGGAAGTTTGCATTAATGGTATTGTTATTCCCATGACTATGCAAACGTTAGTAACAATGTACACGATGGAGGGAAGTCCACGAGAGGATACTTACATGATAAATCAAATTTTTAAAGTTACCAATGTTCAATACAAAGGTAAGCTAAAATACAAAGCTAAAAATTTGAAATTGGAGTTTATTGGTTCTCTTTGAAATTAGGATGGCCGACTGCAAAACGCTTGCCAGATATACCCGAACTGTTTTCGTATGGACTGGTTATTAGATTCTCCTGCTTTTTTTCACTTGGAACACTTATGTATCCTCTGATAAGATCACAAGACCCAATTAACATTGCGTTTGCTGACATTCTTCCTGAAATTCCTAGGCGGTTGCTAGCATCAGCTTTGTATTTCGTGGCTACTGAAATTTGTGCTATAATTTGCGGATCGTTCATACAAACTCGTTTGGCATTTACATACATATTTGAGCAGCAAACACAAATGAATTTGAGGCACTGCTTGAGCATCCTGCCTGAAGACAACCAAATGCGGCGACTAAAAGATTTGCAAGGCTGGAATTTCAAAAAATGTCGCACTCATCAAATTCATCTTCGAATGTTAATGAATATGGTCAACAAAAATAACTGTCCTTTTATGCCAACCATGTCCTGTGTTGGGATGCTTTTATCCATCTTCTCATTGTACGCGTGCCTCACCATGTACCAAATAGAGGAGTTTCGCGTCTGTCTAATTTGTGTTATTTTCATCGCAATATGCATGCCGACACTCATCCTGTTTTTCATGAATCATTCAGCGAGTTCTTTGATAAATTCAGTTAAAATTGCTCATTTTTGGCGAAAGGAAGTGCTAAGAAAAATGAAACGACAACAATTAAACGCTTTGCTCCGGTTGCTTTTGATATGGGTCCGTTTTTTTAAAATAACAGGTCTGGTTGCTTTGCAAATGTTGGATGTCATCATTAATTACACAATTACGTTGTTGCTTACTTAGCTTTTTGGTCTTTGATGTCAGGAAAGTACTGTAGAATGTAAAAGCATATGATTATCCCTATAGTAAGGTGTTAAACTTTAGTGTTAAGTACTAATTGGGCTGTTTGTAAAATACGTGTGTTGATATGTAAGCATTATGATTAAAATTGTGAACGTATATAAATATTACTTAAATATGCTGTCATGTTGACAATTGCTAGTGACTTCTTTGATCATATTTTATCTATCATAACCAGTCGCAATTTAATGCTGGTAACGTAATCCAATTGTGAAAAAAGGCGAGCATAACATTTGCGGTACGTTTAACACGGTTTAATATTTTTGCTATTATGACCTTGGAGGTACTTTTAGTTTAATGCTTGTATATACCAAATACTCTACATGAGTACCTGTCCATCCAACTTATAATATATAATATATACATTTACTAAAGTAATGCAGATATTATAGATATAGCACACTGCCACCAAAGGACTGTAGATTAGAACTTTTAAGTGAAGTTTAAGTAAAATAGTTTAGCACACCTACATTACAGTTTCCAGTTAAACGTTCCCAATTAAAAGGGAAATGGTGGCATTCGCTATTATATCATTCATTTCCAAAGCCGTTTCCCTTTTCACATAGAAATACGATCCCATTTTAAATCCAATGTCACGCAAGCTTTTCACAATCCTCCTTTCCAGTTTTCCAACCATTTTTCCTTTCCAGAAACGAACAGTCTCATGAGTGTAGATCAATGGGAGTGACGCATGCTTGCAAAAAAATAAAATCAGAATGTTGACGGAAATGAGAAACAATAATATTGCAGGTACAAAAATATGAAACACTGGTTTATCATGCATTGTAAGCAGTGTGTAGTTAAAAATTATACAGGTAAGCATTCCAACTAAAGCCAACATTGGTATTAAAACCTCCAATTTCTATTTCCAGCTTCTATCAAAACAGGCGAAGGTGTTTATGCTGACGAACGCTGGACTGGAACCGATGAATTTCTGAACTGTTATAAAACATTTTGCACGGCTTAAGGCCGGATTTCTGCTTTGTATTTTTGACAGAGTTAACCACAGATTTTCGTACGAAATAAACGGTTTAGTATAATCAAACGTAATATGTGAGCGGTTGTGCAGGCATCGCATTTGACTAGATTATTTTTTAGCAAGTTTCCAGTGCTTTTCAGAAAGTTTTCTCGGTTTCCTTTCCAAAGATATGACAGGCCGCTAGCATAAACAAGACGATTGTGACTACTGTAACACCAGCAAAAAAAATAGAAGAGCATATAAAACTGCTGCAAGAATCCGTCTTGGTATTTCTGGTAGTATTCCTTCTAACTCTATATTAATCGAATCTTGTGTTCTAAGTAAAGGATAGACTGCGCCAACCATAGCACCAACCACTAGTACAAAACCAAGTCCATAGTCTGCAAGTTCCTGAAAATCAGGAAGACTTTCAGAGTTTGGCCATCCCCGATGCTCTACTCCACCAAGTCTAAGAACTTCCGTGGTTTGGAATGTAAAAGCTTCGGGTTTCTCTCCATCGTATAAATGGTTGCCAGTGAAAGTGTAGACAAAGCAAAAATGGTAACAAATATAAATACCTTTTCGGGATTTAATGAGCTGTTAGTTTCAAATTCTCTGGCCATTCTGCAACAGTGGTATAGGGAATAACTAAATGTTGAAACTGCTCCAAATTTTGTCGCGTGCCAATACTGCATTTTGAGAGGGTTCGTAAGAGGATCGCTATAATTCTTTTAGTAGTTTTCAAAATTCATAAGTTAAAACGGCAAGATGCGGCTTGCAAACGCAGACTGTAGTGTGAAATCGAAAATTCTGGCTAAGGATTTTGGGACGTTGTATATATGCCCGAAACCCAAGTGAATTTGTATTGATACAAACGTTTACGTGATTTGCCAAAGATGGCTGTAGAAAAAAAGACGCGGAGCATTATTCCAAACCTTACCGACATTCAGAAAACTTAACTAGAAGAAATTAGGAAATGTTTATACAAATCCCCGAAGAGCAAAGACTGTGTAACTGAATTGAAATGGCCATTTGCAAACTGACGGTGCATCTATATGCCTCATTTTGATTAAAATTAATCAAAAATTGAAAGCTGATTGTACAACTTCAACAACAAAATTAAATTCTGTTTTGTTCTTTATAGTCGATTATTGTCACATACAGAAATCATTAAATATGTTTATTTGTTAGGCTTGAATGGGTTGATGGCGAATCAATAAAGGTTTGTTGACGGAAACACATTTTTCAGTATTACAATGAAACGTTTGTTTATAACCTACGTATTCCATATAAAACGAATGATAGGAATGATAAATCTAAAACAATAATAGTCTAGCTTCCTGCACACAGTAGGTTGTCTAGTTGAATTTAACTGCCTTTGTATGTAGATTCACTGCATTTTGTTTTTTAAAAAGTAAAATCTTGACCACAAAATGCATATCAAAGGTTCCACTTATGGAAGTGAATGTTTAATGAATAATTGTGTGCTTCCTTTTCGAACCTCTTCTCACTCACACGACTGCCAAGGATATTTTAAGGTATAGAATGCTAAGCTGAATATGAATATTGGTTTAGGAAATTAGAATAATAAAGTATTTAAGGAATCAAGATTAAGGGCTGAGGATTTATGTATCAATGATAGGTCAAACTATGGTATGCTGCCCAGATAACGAAATATATTTGTTAAGGTAAAAGAAGAACTCATCGTACGTCCCATGTAGCCGGAGCGTACAGAGCGATAGATATATAACGCGAGCGCAATCGGCCGTCGTGGAGACTATGTGACTTCGGTGATGCAGGCTGACGATACCACAGAGATGAGACTCTTTCTCCGTGACTCTAAGGCGACAGAGTTATGCGTGTAATGCCTGAGCGTTTAAGGACATGTTATGATATTTAGCGTTTACTAAATAAAAACCGTGGCCTGCACTGTTTCAGAAGGAAATTCAGTTTGAAGTTCGCTTAGTTTTAATTTTTTGAGATTAGCGAATGGTTTTCGCATATAACGAATTACCCTATAATGCTATTAGTCGCAATAATAATTTTAAGGAATTCTTCTCCAGGAGCGTTCCAAATTTTCAATCTCGAACGAAACGAAAGATTCAAAGGCAAAGGAGGTTTATTAAGATTGATTATGCCAAAAAAAACGTAGATGCTGCTAGATGCTTTTATATGGACGAATCACTCTACTAGCTGTCCGTTATTAATGTGAGCGGTCTGTAATTTGTTAATAAAATTTGAAGTTGGTTTTTGAAAAAAGAGAGATATTTATCAATAGCGACTAGATTGTCATATATTTATGTTACAAAAAGTTCTGACTGTCGTTATGCTGGGACACATATTCCAATACTTATTTGCGGCATTTCTTAAGAGATTTTAAAATGCTATACCGAAGCCACACTTCAAGCTATACTAAAGACTAAAATTATTGTTAGGAATAGCGTTGTTCCTGGCCGAGAATAATGTGAATTAAATTTGTAATCGCTTATAATCAACTTTTACATCGACGAATGAATGATATGAACAACCTTCATCTTTAATTCATTATTCAAAAGCTACATGTAGTGTTGGTTATCCTATAAATATGGGTTAGTCAGTCAAATTCAATTAAACAAGGTTTAAGATTTGGATTCAAAACGACAAAATAAAACCAAATTCATTGTTATAAAGAAGTTACCATTTAATCAGACAAATTAGTTTTCCAGATTATTTTACATTTTAACAAATCAACCAAACCTTTGATGCTTTAATCAAATTACTCCACAACTCTGTCATTCTATAACACCATGAAAACTATTAACACCACATCACAACAATTGCAACCCAAATACCTTAACTATTGCAAAATGTCACAAAGAGTGAAACAATAAATGAGTACATTTAAGTAAAAATAATTCTAACAAAGAAATTAAATGGTAATTGGCGGATCCACCTCTTTTTCTACACCTGTCTGAAGCCTCAGACCTCATCTGGCTTTCCCAACCGAGGGCAGACATCTCCATTCAGGACTTTTCCCCTGAACTTACAGAGACCAGCTTCAGGTTAGCGAAACTAGTATCCCAAATCTAGTACGTTCCAGAAACCGATATCAGCAACAGACTTGGCGTAAATAGTGAGATTTGTTTCCCCTCCAAATGAGGAGCTGAAAGAAATGGATTGCCGCCAACTGGAAACATTGTGGGTGATTGGAAAACGCGTACGAGTAGGTCCTGTCTTTGCCGCTTGACGGAATAAATCTTCAGTCGAGGGAACGACTGGTGAATCACCAGCAATAATTCGCCTTTCTACCAAAGAGCTGAGATGATGTCAAACCACTGAGAATTTGACGAGGCGCAGCGGCCAAAATGTTTTCTGTTGTATCAATTCTCGCCAAGTGATCCAAAACGATTGTCACAACTTGAAAATTGATAACAGTTATTGAATCAGCATGTATAAACTATGAGGCTTTGGTAAATTCACAATAAAATAGACTTACTTCAGGAGGGAGATCTGCCATCGTCTTTTCAGTATCTTCTTCTTAACTAACTCCAGGTTCTTCCCAGTTCAGCGGAAGGCAGATCGTTTTGACCTCTGGGCAATTACAATGCTCTATTGACCTTGATGCTTTACCCAAACGACCAGCGTTTTAAGCCTGAATTTGTAAAAATACAACACAATATTACATAAAACAATTAATAAATCAGGCTTTCAAATAAATAAAAAAGGGTTCGGTTTAATGCTTGTAACAATATATCAAGTTAATATTGTAAGTCTGAGTTTGTGGCCACAGAGCGCCAACTATGTTGTACTTGTAATAATGAAGCCATGAGACAGCTGACATGAGGAGGGCACTCAGCCCATAGCAATATTTCATTACTTAGGTACACGGTTAGCGAGGGCAGAGAGACTCACAGACATTTGCATTCTACTTATATACACACTATTTTCCCTGTACAGTATTGATTATGACAAGAGTAGAATAAGAGTCTCTTGTAACTACTAAAATTAACTACGTTGCTAAACTAGAGATCTTAAATTAGACGATAATTTGTCATAGTAAGAATAAGCGCCAAAACAATACATGGTGCCAGGAGTTAGTTTTAGAACCATTGAGGAAGAACTACAGAAAATTTTGAAACACTTTTCGTGTGCAGTGACCTAAAGGAAGACTGCCATGAGACGAAGACGTTGAGGTGAGGGTGAACCCGAAACCGGAACGAGCAAGAAAACGGACGAAGGTGCAGCCAAGAAAGGACCCGAGTCACGGCTTTTTGTACATGT
The DNA here is from genome assembly GCA_001718145.1 of Orchesella cincta. Taxonomy (NCBI): domain Eukaryota; kingdom Metazoa; phylum Arthropoda; class Collembola; order Entomobryomorpha; family Orchesellidae; genus Orchesella; species Orchesella cincta. Next base: position 8,930 of record LJIJ01006014.1, read on the forward strand.
GCCACTTCCAGGCAGCCTACACTCCACAGTGGAAACGTATCTGCAAACTGGAAGAGATGGTGTTTCTGAAATGGACAATTACGAGCTTGCCACCGGCCTCGACACGAAATCAGGAAGGGTCAGAATAGCTACATGCTGTCCTCAGTGGGGACACGATGGGCTAGACCTGTTCCAGTCTTACGAATGGAAGGATGAAAATGAGCCAAAGAGTTACAGAGCAGTAATGGAAAAGTTCGAGAAATGGTGTATGCCAAGAGGGAACACCATGTTCGAGAAGTTCAAATTCGGTTCCAGAATGCAGGGAGAGTCAGAGAAAATTGATAGCTATGTTGCAGCGTTGAAGCTTCAAGCGTCCAACTGTGGATTTGGAGCAGATGACATGGCCAGGCGATCCGAGACCAAGTGGTGCTTGGACTCCGAGATAAAAAGGTGGCAAGAAAGGGTGCTTCGAAGAAGATGATACCCAGAACTATGACCATGTCCTTAGCCATAGTTCGTGTAGCACGAGAAAGTGAAACAAAGTAGTGCCCAGCTTTGCAGAAGAAATGCAAAATCTGTGACGGAATGAATCATTTTGCAGCAGCGTGTATGAAAAAGAAGAAAGAAGCAAATGTAATGCAGAAAAGGAGTAACGAAGAAAACCAAGACGACGACCGTGCTGGAGGACAAGACAGAAATTACTTTCCAGATAGACACAGGTGCGCTCGTGTAATGTTAATGTGCGAAAAAGATTACATTTCGGTTACTAGGGACAAAAGCAAAACGAATTTGCTACCTTTTGACATGCAGTTGAGCTCGTATGGGGGTAAGACCTGGAAACCGCTTGGTAAATGCACATTGAAAGTTTCAGTTGATAACAAATGTGTACCAGTTATTTGTTAGTTGTTGACTTCTATGCTCAGCCATTGTTAGGACTTGAGCCATGTGAGCAGCAAGAAAAGTGAAGGTGCTTCAGCAGTGATCAGGAAATGCACGCTGAACCAACTCACAACTACCGATCATGTTTGATGAGTTTACGGATGTGTTTACGGGATTGGAGGAAGCAAGTATGAGATCAAGTGAGGGATGAAAGTAAAACCAGTTATCCATGCTCGCAAGAAGAGTTCCAGTCGCGTTGCGAGAGCCACTGAAGGTAGTAGTTGGCATAAGCAAGAAGCTGCGGGAGTCATAAAGAACGTGACTGAGCCTACAGACTGGGGTTTCCGAGCATCACCATTGTAAAAGAACCAACGAAGTAGCGTATGTGCCTTGGATGATCAAAAGAATTGAATCTGCTTTACAACGCGAGCATTATCTGTTGCCCGTGAATGAGGACAGCAACGCAAAGAATGGCTAAAGTAAAGTTTTTAGTGTTCTTGATGCTATATAGCAGGTTTCTGGCCAAGTTGGAGTTGGAGATCAAAGCAGTTATTTCACGACCTTCAACACTCCATTTGGGGCGATACAGATTTCTACGTATAACCAATTATGAGAAA
>LJIJ01006015.1:0-10403 GCA_001718145.1 Orchesella cincta
AAAAAATGCGAACCCAAGCTAGTCCTGCTAATCGTCCTTGGCTCTGTGTTAGTACGGGGGACGTAGTACTGTAGTGTTGTCACGAGGGAGGTGACTATAACACTGCAGTACTCCCTGTAGTGTTTCCCTTCACTATAGGAAGATGTACCTGGTAACTGGTAAAATGGGTTAGATCGCAAAAATCCTAATATAAGTGGATTAAGTCGACCCTCGTGTATCGTGTGAGTAAGCTCATATGACAGTATCGATGCGAGCAGGCTCAGGTTGCTATGAGCAAGCACGTATGATCGGTGTGAGCATGCACATATGATCACGCGGGACCCGTAAATACATACATACATACATACATACATACGTCAAGTTGTAGTTATATTAAAGCCCACACGTCATTGGCAATTCAATGAGTGAAGTTCTTTTTGAGATACTAAGTTTTAGCTATTTTAACCAGTGTAAATTATACTATGTTATGGCTAAAAAATTTAAAATGCGTAAGTTTTTATTTAAAAAGTGGATGAACTCTCGTATGGAAAAGTCTATTTTTTCGTATGGGGCAATAAACTGTTTTTATGGGCCACTATTATTGTGCCTATTTCACTGCGTGGTATTGTCGTTGATTTAACGTGACCAAAAGAGTGCTATTATTAAGTAAACGAATGGTCCATACAAGTGAGCAATCCGTAAAACATTGCTTATTTGCCATACCAAAATTAAAGATTGCTTTATAATTTATTCTTAAACATTATTAGTAGTAAAAGTGTTTTTCCATAATTCCCAAAATGTCCATGTATTTTTAAATGTAAAATGGGGGCCAAATGTCTGTTTGATCAACTAACATAGCAAGCTTCCATACACATTCTTGATAACAATGGGGTATATGGTGAAAATGATAACGGTACGAGCCGTGATGTTTGAATAGGGCCAATGCTTCTCAAAGGGCAAAATTACTCAAGGGCAAAATGTTTAAGGGCGAGATTCCATAAGGCAAACTTTCAAAAGGGCTAAATTCTGCATGGGCAGAGTTCACAAAGGGCAAACTTCCGCCAAGGGCAAAGTGGTTAAAAGCGGCAAAATGCACCAAAAGGGCAAGTTTCCCAAGGGCAAATCGCCTAGACCCCAAACGAGGAGCCCAAATGTATGCACATCACTTTGAAAAGACATTTGACTTGACCATCCATGCTGTTGCAAGTTAACAATTTACTGCTTTTAATTGACGTTAAGCTTTTAGCGTTGGGTTCCGGCGTAAAATCCAATCACATCAGTGATTGAACCTTCAATTTAACTTCAATTCAGGTCGGCTGGAATTTCCACCTTCCAGTGTGCAGTATGATAATATGAGCATCGCAATTAAGAAAGAAAAAAAACTTCTTCATTTGTCTTCAAAGCGTTAGTCGTCAACAACAAGAAATTCTTATCTACAATGTTCTTGTTTCTACCACAAAAAATAGAGGTAGAAATAGGTATAATATGCACCTCCAAACACTTAAAGTGTAATGCGAAACTATATGATATTATAAAGTCAAATGTAAGTATTGTCGTTATAAATTATTTGCATATATGAGTTTCTGATACTGCTAAACCAATATATATCAAACTTGAAGCAGCAAAACAGTAATTTACGCTCATCATGAGCTAATGTCCTCCTCCTGTAAAATACCCAGGCTGGTGAGTTCATCACTTAAGTTTGTTCAGGTACCTCTTGGCTACGCCTGTTTACCATGTTTACACTAACCGTCTATATCTTTTGCAAACACTTACCTTTACCTTGGGCAGTTTCTATACGCTAATTTTGAAAAGAGTTTGGCAAACTCCAAAAGTCAATATTGAGCATTCGTTGTGAAATAATGTATGCATATCTAAATCGTTTTCCCGAAGCCATCATCTAAAACCTGGAGTCATAATCTTAACTCGAAAATATGTTTTAACCTTGCCATTCTCAGAAATTGACGCATCTCAAGCGTCATCACGATTGACTCCAACTTAAACTATTGTGATTCTTGAGTATAAATCAAGCACGACTCGACACACAATTCACTTAAATCGGAGTCTGCATCTTTGCTAACAGAGCAATAGTAGTGGAAACTTGCAAAATTGTAGTTGCTCTGACCAGATTTAAATTGATATATAGCTAGGGGGATACCTACACCTTCATTAAAATGGGGAGTAGAACGATATACCGGGAACTATTAGCTGTAGTTATACTAGCAGTTGTGATTCAAATTTCTTTCGGTGCGTTTTAATTTTAATACCATTATGTCCAAATAAATCTAAATCATTTTCGAAATGTAGGACAAATTCTTGATATTAATTGAAAATTATCGTATTTGGAATTAATAGCTCGCCCACAAGCGTTCATCTGCCCAGCGTTCATCTGCAGCTGCCTTCAGGCGCCGGTTCAGCATCTGCTTCATCATCCGCTGCCGCAAGTGGGGGAAATGGTTCTCCATGGAGTCCAGTGGATCGGCTTCATCAGCGGCTTCAGCGGCTGCAAGTGGCGGTGGAGGCGGAGGACCAGGAGGGTGGGGTGGTAGACCTGGAGAGTTGAATGGAGTGGCTTGGAATGGAGGTGGCGGAGGTGGATGGAGGCCAGGTGGTTTTGGAGGTGGGACCATACAGCGGATGGGAGGTCCTGGGATCAGAATTTGGGCTAAGTGAAATATATTAAGAACTTTGAGCAAAAATGTAAAACCAATGAAGTTTTCAATAAAACGTGATCTATTTAATCAAGCTGCATTGTCTTATTCAAAGAGTTGCATAATTACCGTATTAGTACAGGTCTTGTTTCATCCTAACAATCATTTAATTAATGCATAGTTCGTCAACATGAGGCAGGTGCATGTAGCAAATTCAAACAATATAATATACTATAGTTTCTTTGTCGGGTAAAACAAGGAACTTTTTTTTCAAGCAACTGTACGGAATGCGATGGAAGTTCTTGTACAAGTAGTATATTATTATTGTTTGAATTTGCTACATGCACCTGCCTTCATGTTGACGAACTTATGCATTAATTAAATGATTGTTAGAATGACACAAGACCTGTACTAATACCGGTAATTATGCAACTCTTTGAATAGACAATGCAGCTTGATTAAATAGATCACGTTTTATTGAAAACTTCATTGGTTTACATTTTTTTGCTCAAAGCTTCTTATATATTTCACTTAGCCCCAAATTCTGATCCCAGGACCTCCCCATCCGCTGTATGGTCCACCTCCAAAACCACCTGGCCTCCATCCACCTCCGCCACCTCCATTCCAACCACCTCCATTCCAACCTCCAGGTCTACCACCCCACCCTCCTGGTCCTCCGCCTCCACCGCCACTTGCAGCGCTGAAGCGCTGATGAAGCCGATCCACCTGGACTCCATGGAGAACCATTCCCCCACTTGCGGCAGCGGATGATGTAAGCAGATGCTGAACCGGCGCCTGAAGCAGCTGCAGATGACGCTGCAGATGAGGCTTGTGGGCGAGCTATTAATTCCAAATACGATAATTTTCAATTAATATCAAGAATTTGTCCTACATTTTCGAAAATGATTTAGATTTATTTGGACATTATGGTATTAAAATTAAAAACGCACCGATAAGAAATTTGAATCACAACTGCTAGTATAACTTACAGCTAATAGTTCCCGGTATATCGTTCTACTCCCCATTTAATGAAGGTGTAGGTATCCCCCTAGCTATATATCAATTTAAATTCTGGTCAGAGCAACTACAATTTTCCAAGTTTCCACTACTATTGCTCTGTTAGCAAAGATGCCAGACTCCGATTTAAGTGAATTGTGTGTCGAGTCGTGCTTGATTTATACTCAAAGAATCACAATAGTTTAAGTTGGAGTCAATCGGTGATGACGCTTGAGATGCGTCAATTCTGAGAATGGCAAGGTTAAAACATATTTTCGAGTTAAGATTATGACTCCAGGTTTAGATGATGCTTCGGCGAAAACGATTAGATATGCATACATTATTTCACACGATGCTCAATATTGACTTTTGGAGTTTGCCAAACTCTTTTCAAAATTACGTATAGAAACTCTCCAAGGTAAAGGTAGTGTTTGCAAAAGATATAGACGGTTAGTGTAAACATGGTAAACAGGCGTAGCCAAGAGGTACCTGACAAACTTAAGTGATGAACTCACCAGCCTGGGTATTTTACAGGAGGAGGACATTAGCTCATGATGAGCGTAATTACTGTTTTGCTGCTTCAAGTTTGATATATATTGGTTTACAGTATCAGAAACTCATATATGCAAATAAATTATAACGACAATACTTACATTTGACTTTATAATATCATATAGTTCGCATTACACTTTAAGTGTTTGGAGGTGCATATTATACCTATTTCTACCTCTATTTTTTGTGGTAGAAACAAGAACATTGTAGATAAGATTTTTGCTTGTTGACGACTAACGCTTTGAAGGACAAATGAAGAAGTTTTTTTCTTTCTTAATTGCGATGTTCATATTATCATACTGCACACTGGAAGGTGGAAATTCCAGCCGACCCTGAATTGAAGTTAAATTGAAGGTTCAATCACTGATGTGATTGGATTTTACGCCGGAACCCAACGCTAAACTTAACGTCAATTAAAAGCAGTAATTGTTAACTTGCAAAACAGCATGGATGGTCAAGTCAAATGTCTTTTCAAAGTGATGTGCATACATTTGGCGCTCCTCGCTTTGGCGCGGTCTAGGCGATTTGCCCTTGGGGAAACTTGCCCTTTTGGGTCATTTTGCCCTTTTACCACTTTGCCCTTGCGGAAGTTTGCCCTTAGTGAACTCTGCCCATGCAGAATTTTTTCCCTTTTGAAAGTTTGCCCTTATGGAATCTCGCCCTTTAACATTTTGCCCTTGAGTAATTTTGCCCTTTGAGAACATTGCCCTATTCAAACATCACGCTCGCTTACCGTTATCATTTTTCACCATATACCCATTGTTATCAAGAATGTGTATGGAACTTGCTATGTTGGTGATCAAACAGACATTTGCCCCCATTTTACATTTAAAATACATGGACATTTTTCGGGAATTATGGAAAAACACTTTTATACTACTAATGTTTAAGAATAAATTATAAAGCAATTTTTAACTTGGGTATGAAAACAAGCATTTTTTACGGATTGCTCACTTGTATGGACCATTCGCTTTACTTTAATAATAGCACTCTTTTGGTCACGTTAATCAACGACAATACCACGCAGTGAAAATAGGCACAATAATAGTGGCCCATAAAACAGTTTATTGCCCCATACGAAAAAATAGACTTTTCCCATACGAGAGTTTCATCACTTTTTAAATAAAAACTTACCATTTTAAATTTTTTACCATAAACATAGTATAATTTTTACACTGGTTAAATAGCTAAAACTTAGTTATCACAAGAAGAACTTCACAAATTGAATTGCAAATGACGTGTGGGCTTAATATAACTACAACTTGACGTATGTATGTATGTATGTATGTATGTATTTACGGCCCCCCTGATCATATGTTGCATGCTCACACCGATCATACGTGCTTGCTCATAGCAACCTGAGCCTGCTCGCATCGATACTGTCATATGAGCTTACTCACACGATACACGAGGGTCGACTTAATCCACTTATATTAGGATTTTTGCGATCTAACCCATTTTACCAGTACCAGGTACATCTTCCTATAGTGAAGGGAAACACTACAGGGAGTACTGCAGTGTTATAGTCACCTCCCTCGTGACAACACTACAGTACTACGTCCCCCGTACTAACACAGAGCCAAGGACGATTAGCAGGACTAGCTTGGGTTCGCATTTTTTGCGCCCCCAGGGGGATTCGAAGCCCCGCACACCTTACTGGCAGCCCGAGAGCGTACCTGCATGGTCTGGCTAGTCCTGCTTCTGAGATAGTGTTACGTTTGTATACAAGAAAATTTATTAAATTTGAGATAGTGTTACGTTTGTATACAAGAAAATTTATTAAATTTGAGATAGTGTTACGTTTGTATACAAGAAAATTTATTAAATTTGAGATAGAGTTACGTTTCAATGCAAGAAAATTTACTAAATTTGTAGGTACATCCAGAGATGCAAGCAAATGAAATTCTTCATTCATCTTCACTTCATTTCGGTTTTTCAAAGGGTCTCTTCATTCATCTTCATTCACGTGAAGATGGGAAGTTGAAGTCTTCATCTTCAAATAAAACTGAATTTTTGTCTTCATTCATCTTCACTTCATCTTCAATTTATCTTCATTCATTTAAAGTACGTCATGTTTTTTTACCAAAGTTTAACGTAAAACTGGTCAAATCGAATTGTAAATGTTTATTATCAAGTAAAAATGAACACTACTCGTAGAATTAGAGAAGGGTTTCCTAGGGAATGCGTCATTTTTACAAAAAAAATGAGTACTAACATCAGACTTTTCGTGAATAATACATACTTCAAATTTTATCAAAATTCATTCAATTCAAGTTTGTTTTTCTTCATTCTTCATTCATTTTTTAAGATTTGCCCTTGTCTTCATTCATCTTCACGAAATTTCGAGCTCTTCACGTGAATGAAGTCTTCAAACGTCTTCACGTGAATGAAGACTTGCAACTCTGGTATTTAGACTTTAATGTTAATTATGAACACTTAAAGCTATTATTACAGTCACAAAAAATTGTACGTGTGCTAAATTGCCTTCTATATAGGCTACGCTGTTGCAACCTAGAGAAACTTAAACAAGTGTGTTAATTGGCTTGACATAAAGTAAGTAGATTTGTATATGTGGTGTATGTATATTAGGTGCCTGTTAGTCCGTCCGTAATTTGTCCGTAAATTGTTCAAGTAGACATTTTTCGTTAGTCCTGTCTCCAGTATACTTAAAGCTACTTAGTATTCATGTTTTCATTTGTCCTTGAAGACTAGAGCTCTGTTCCTTGATGTCACGCTCTGGTCTATCTATACGCATGAGCCGAGTCTTCTCATTCTCTGCTCAACTCTCTTGTAGTTATCATTCCACATTATTCAAAGTCTTTCTGCGTGTATTAAATAAATCTAAAGTTAATGTCTATGCTATAGAAATCTGTTGAGCAGTAGCCGTTATTATTTCTATGCATATACGACATATTTGGCGACGAGGATAAACGTTTTATCCAGTTTCAAGACTAGAATTTTGTGGAAATTTTCTGATTTCTGTGGAAATCAAAGTTTTTTTTGTTCACGTTGCATCAAGCAGTGCAGTCAGTCTGAAGATGGCAACAGTGGGCACGTTAAAGCCTTTTGACTCTTGTGTAGATGATGTTGAAGTTTGGGTTAGAGCTTTCAACTCATTCTTGTTAGCAAATAATGTTGACAAAGCCAAGGAAGATAAAATGCGTCGCCATTCTCTTATCATCCATCGGTCTTCCAGTAGTGTCGGTGTTATCGTCCCTATTTTCACCGGATTTTCCTGAAGACAAACCATTGGCGGAGGTCATCAAAATGCTAACAGAGCACTACAAACCGGCTCCCAAAGCCATTACGGAACGGTTTCGTTTTATGAGTCGCAAGCAGCAACAAGGAGAGTCTGTGAATCAGTTTTTAGCTGACCTGCGTAAACTCGCGGCAACGTGTAAGTTCACTACCGAGCTTTCATGGCGAGTTTGAGATCAGTTTTGTTTGGCCTACGTAGTGAACAAGCTCAGAAACAGCTTTTCACTAAACCTGACGACATAAAACTTGACGACGTTGTGAAGTTAGCTGTCGCACAGGAGCTTTCAGAGCAAAGCATGTTTGTGAGAGGAAACTCCTCCTCCACCAGTCCAAAGCAGCAGCAGGATCAAGTCAACAAGGTCAATCAACAAAATGGAAAGAAAGGGCGTAAATTTTCTCAACAGCAGCCTAAAGACGGAAATTCCAATAGTGAGAATTCTCCGAAGCCGTGTTCGAACTGTGGTTCGAAACAGCACTCCAAGGCTCGAGATTGCCCGCACAAGGATGTTGTGTGTTTCAATGCAACAAGTCGGGTCATTTTGCGAAATTTTGTCTGTCCAGCAAAGATTTCACATCACCCCAAAACCAACCAGCAGCAAGCGCTAATTTGTGGACATCAGAACTGCTGATGTTTATTCTTCTACAGCAAAAGAAAAGAAAATTTGGATTTCAGTTGAAATCAACGGGTTCCTCATCCTATGGAACTAGACACAGGATGCGAGAGGAGCGTAATAAGTGAACATTTTGGAAAGAAGGTTTGGGAGCACCGTCACTCACCAAGTCCAACCTTACTTTCCGCACGTACACAATCAGTTGTTTCGCGAAAGGTGACATTTTTTTTTGTTTTGCAATATAATGACCAGATTATAGAACATGTGTTTCCAGTGACAAGTGGTTCATCACTTTTGGTCGGACCTATTAGTGTCTTTCAAATAGACTGGTCTTCCGTCGCTTCACAGTGTGATGCTTCAGATCAAGATGATGTCTCCAGTGAGGTCAACATCATGCATCTGAAAGTTTGGAAGCTTTACCTGTCAACGCGAAAAACAATTCGTAATTCTACAGCACGTGATAAGAGTTATCAAAAGTATTCCAATTTATGCAGTCCTCCTGGCCAAGCAAGTTAGAAGATGAAGTTGAATTACAGCCTTTTTTCTCCAGACGTGAAGAACTGAGCATTCAACATGGTGTCATCTTGTGGGGAAATCGTGTCGTCGTACCGTCATCCCTTCGCCAAGTTATTGTCAAGTTTGCACGAGACTCATGCTGGAATAGTGCGCATGAAAGCACTAGCACGTAAATATATTGGTGGCCCAAAATAGATAGTGCAATCGAGTCTGTTGCAAAGTCCTGTTACGAGTGTTGCTCAACGCGTCCAGATCCTCCAAGTGCACCCCTTGCACCCGTGGCAAATTCCAGAACGTCCCTGGCAGCGCCTCCATTTGACCTAGCGGTCCAATGCTCAACAACACTGTGAAGGGAAGGAGGTTTGGGTAGAAACCTACAGCAAAGATGCAGCCAAATGGTCATTAGGAACCGTCATCAAGCAGTTGGGTCCGGTTTCCTATATCGTAAAAGTTGAAGAAAAAGGAATCAAACGTCATGTGGACCAAATCAACCCTGCCACAAAGTTGTTCATAACTCCAGCAGCATCCACAACTCCAGTTCCTGTTTCTCGCCCCGTCATCGGTCAACAAGTCCGAACCAGTGTCATCCCCGAAGTCTCCAGAAGAAGAGATACAGTCTTCCACATGGTTCATCAGACGAAAATGCAGTTTTCGGCGAGGTCTCCACCGCCACCAGCACCAGTTACACCCCCGGTTCCAGTTCCACCCCGTGTCCACCCTCAACGTATTCGCAAGGAAGGCGGATCGTTACGGATCAGTTTAGAAGGGAGGAAATATGTGGTGTATGTATGTATGATGAGGTGCCAGTTTAGTCCGTCAGTAATTTGTCCTCTAAATTGTTCATGTAGACATTTCTCGTTAGTCCTGTCTCCCGTCTACTTGAAGCTACTTTAGTATTCATGTTTTAGTTTGTCCTTGAAGACTAGAGCTCTGTTCTCGATGTCACGCTCTACTCTATCTATACGCATGAGCTGAGTCTTCCTCATTCTCTTCTCAACTCTCTCGTAGTAACATTATTCCACATTATTCAAAGTCTTACAGCGTGTATTAAATAAATCTAAAGTTCATGTCTATGCTATAGAAATCTGTTGAGCAGTTGCCGTTTCATTTCTATGCATATACGACAGCTGCTAACCAGTCAACGGAGCCGATGGGCATGTTCCGGTTCACAGTTCCAAATCCCTCCACCAACGAGACCTAAAAGATCCCCAGATATTGGGTCCAAATCCCCAGATACGCGATTAAATTAATACTTGGGTGCTGGTCATGTTGATAGAGAATGTATGGAATGAATGGTTCTGGCATTGCATGTCGTGACGAGTATTAGTACTTTATAGGCCTACCGCATTCAAGCAGTTGAAAAATATATCATCACATTTTTTCGTTTCCTTTATTTATAATTCAAAGAATGCCTGTCTACATTATGAAAGCTCCCTCCAGTGTATGTTTATGCAATGATTGATGGCTTCATTTGTGTTAGTTATAGTTCCAAAAAACGTTTTAGCACATGCCCCTAGTCTAGTCCGTCATACTGCTGTAAATAATTTGATTTAATATGAATTAATTTTTGATAAGAAATGCTACAACGAGTGCAACATTCATTTTTTTCAATCTAAAGAACACCGTTTGATTTAATATTCCATTTTTATATATTCTTTCTTAATTTGACTTTTAACCATTAATAAATAAATAATTTGTCTGTTTATTACACAAAAATTAAAAACTGAATTTTATTTTTTGATGTCCTCATTCTCTTACTTTGTAGTAAGCCTTCAATAATTGGAAAAGTTGACTAATTTTCCAGAAAATATTCATACTGTAAGAGGTTTTTGGAAATATA
>LJIJ01006016.1:0-10401 GCA_001718145.1 Orchesella cincta
CGCGGTATAATAGAGATGCCTATGTGATTATAAATGACATACATTGATCAATTTATTCTTCAATGTTTTGTGATTTGTCCATGCATCGGCAAATTTATATGAGAATGGTAGGAAATAATCATAGCAAAACTCAAGAAGGAAGGCTACTACAGCATTCAGAATACCAACAAAAACAGCAACGAGCAAACTATAGCGAGGTAAACAATAAAATGGTATAAATGCAAAATTAAGCAAAACTGAGCGATCAACTATTGAATCCGATTCCAAATAATTTTAAAAGATGGTTTTAGTCAATGGGTAATTACAACCTTTATTTGAATTTTATCTACAATATTTACCATACTATTTTTACTACAATGAACTAATTGGGTTCACCCGCAACAACAACCAGTTAAGAATATCTAAGCTTTGCTCCTTCAATTTAGTTATTTTACATCACTTTGCACTTTCAACCTACAGTGATTTAATTGGCGTTCTTTATCAACTACGTGGTTATGATTCGACCACATACATTTTATGCTCGTGGCTTTTTGAAGGTTTTAAAATGGTTTCTGAAAAGCAACCGCCTTTGCAAGTATTTTCGACGAAGTTATATCGTTTATTTATCGTCGTAAATTACAAAATAAAGGAAAAGTTAATTTGATTACTGAAATGAAATTATTTATAATGAAGCGGTAATCTCTTACAGTTTGTCATTGTTGCGGAATTTAAGAAACAGTTCTTCCTATTAAGTGTATAGCTTATTCTTTCACATTTGTTTTCTGGTAGATTTGAATGCACTTTAAATCCAGACCAATGAAGGTCTAAACGAGAGAAAAAACAGGATACCTGACACCTTTGGCAGCCCAGTTTTTGCAGAGTTTAAAGTCAAAATGTGACAATAAGAAATTAATCAGTTTTATGACCGGAGATGACAAATGTGACATCTGACAACTGATGCTGATTCAAATTCGAACATATTTGACAGTTCGTTTATGTCAAAGCTGAAAGGATGAGAAATGAAATGCTGCAGGCGTCGTTCCTGTCAAACAATGCATCCGGACAAATTTAACAAGAGTTTCAGGCGATTAAATGTTAATGAGCTTGCAAATATTTTTTCTGGAATTTTCTCGCTTTTGTAATCAGTCACTTGACCGATTTCTAGAACATGGGACATTGAAAACCTTACACTCCAAAATGCTTAAATTACTCAGTGATTCCATTGGCATTTCAAAAACTTTGGCAACCCAAAAACAGCAAAATATTGAGCCTCTCTTCTTCAAACTTTACATGAAGGAAAATCGAAATAAAAATCTGGCTCTGGAATGGAATCCAGCAACACAAACTTTACGTATGGCTGACAATAATAAACTTGAAAAGGTGGTATTTTTGGCAAATATTAATACCCTTGCAACAATAATCATCATGGCTCAAATTATCATTTTTGAATTGCATACCACAAAAGAAAAACGAGAGAGGAATATTTTAACAAAACTAGTGACGGCTTATGCAACCGTTGCTATTCCAATTGGCTGTGGATTCGTCAATCAAATGAAAAATCACACATTGGACCTCATGTTGTACCTAAATGGATTGTTTCATTTTGCTGAAAACTCAGCAAAACCGAAGCAAACCAACACCCGCTTCACACAACCGGTTTCCGAAAAGATGAGCATGGCTCTTGCATGGCTATATTATATATCTCTCGGCATGACTCCAACCATTTTAGTATTCGGATTTCACTGGACAAACCCTTGCAACGGACCAATATTGGGATGGTGGGCAATACCTGAATGCAACGATTTGATGGGAGGATGCAACATACGCAAAAACAGCTTGACATATCAAATTTCCAACCCTTTAGTAAAATTCGGGATTCTACTCATCAACTATTGCGTATGGAGAAAGGGATTCAGCTCGTTTGTATTCAGCCTGGATGGTTTATACATCTTGTCTATTATGAAAATGAATGAACACCTGAAAACATATGAGATATTGTTAATATGAGAACCATAGTATTTTTACACAAAATCAAATTAGTATAAGTAAATTTTGAACACCTTTCTATTTCAGATTTACACAACTTTGCAATGAAAAACGACATTCCTGGCAATCTTCAAGGATCGTTTTATATCGGGAACTTCAAGTTTTGGCGGCGTTTGAACAATACCATCGTCCAGAATATGTTATTGCTGTTGACGTTCGGCTGATACTCTGCTTGTCTATAAGTGTCACAACTCTGGTCATATTGGAATGGACATCTGAGAACGCGTTGGCTGTTGCATTCTTTGCAGCGGTGGGATACAACTGTCTCCTCTTCTTCGGGATTTGTGTTGGCGGTGGATGGTTTCTGTACACGATGAATCTAAAGAAAATGTTGATGAAGCTAACATTCAAACAATCTTGCTACCAAAAAGGAACAAATATGACTCGAGCTCAACGCGTATATTATAAATGGTTCCAAAAATTTGGCCGTCGTGCCCTCCACTAAAGATCAAGCTAGAAAAAGCAATTTTTCTTGAAAAAACACTTACACCTTTGAAATGCATCGATCGCTCGTTTGACTTAACAATTCAGCTGCTGCTTCTTTTATAGTTGGGAGGTACTTTGATGCAATAATTTTGAACATTCTATTTTGTAGTCGTATAGCTTTGGGAAATATTGGTTTTAATTAGCTGCATTCAACTAATTTTGTAAGAGCACGGCAAAAAATTGTTTGTAATAACTGTTGTGTTTTGGAAATTTTATAAGTACCTTTCAGTTAAAGCCTAGTAGAATTGCACTATTCGCACAAGCAAGAACTTTTGTACACATTTAAACAGCCTGCGACTTAGACAGCCTGTACTTGTCATTCACGGAATTAGAAAGTTTCATTATGAAAAAGTTAAACTGGTTTCATGTAGTTAAATTTCTGCAACTTAGTTAAGTATATCATTTATCTTGTTGCGACATTTTATTTTTTCAGCTTAGCGCTTTCATTCTTATACGAGTGTCGAGTAAACTTTTAGCAACAGTTGATAATTTGTTAAATCATGGACAGTACAAGATTATAGTTTAAAGTTTCTGCATTTGACAAAATCTGTCAAAATTCACATGCACATTAAACCATAATTAGTTTGTTAAACACATAACAAACATTTTGGCTTACAAAGCTTTTAAGCAATTGTTGGACGACATAAGGCATTTGAGTGAAATCAATGTATGTGTTGTTATGTGTTTAAAAACTAATTATGTTTAATGTGCATGTGAATTTTGACAGTTTTGTCAAAAATGCAGAAACTTTAAACTATAATCTTGTACTATCCATGATTTAACAAGTTATCAACTGTTGCTAAAAATTTATTCGACAGTCGATAAATGAAAGCGCTAAGCTGAAAAAATAAATGTAGCAACAAGATAAATGATATACTTAACTAAATTGCAGAAATTTAACTACATGAAACCAGTTTAACTTTTTCATAATGAACTTTAATTCGTGAATGACAAGTACAGCTATTTTAATGCGAAGGCGTTTTAAATGTGTACAAAAGTTCTTGCTTGTGCGAAAAGTGCAATTCTACTGGTTTTAACTGAAAGGTACTTATGAAATTTCCAAAACACAACAGTTATTACATAACAATTTTTTGCCTGCTCTTACAAAATTAGTTGAATTCAGCTAATTAAAACCAATATTTCCCAAAGCTATACGACTGCAAAATAGAATATTCAAAATTATTTGCATCAAAGTACCTCCCAACTATAAAAGAAGCAGCAGCTGAATTGTTAAGTCAAACGAGCGATCGATGCATTTCAAAGGTGTAAGTTTTTCAAGAAAATTGCTTTTTCCTAGCTTGATCTTTAATGGAGGCATGACCGGCCAAATTTTTGGAACCATTTATAATATACGCGTTGAGCTCGAGTCATATTTGTTCCTTTTTGGTAGCAAGGTTGTTTGAATGTTAGCTTCATCAACATTTTCTTAGATTCATCGTGTACAGAAACCATCCCACCGCCAACACAAATCACGAAGAAGAGGAGACAGTTGTATCCCACGCTGCCAAAGAATGCAACAGCCAACGCGTTCTCAGTTGTCCATTCAATTTGACCAGAGTTGTGACACTTATAGACAAGCAGAGTATCAGCCGAACGTCAACAGCAATAACATATTCTGGACGATGGTATTGTTCAACGTTGCCAAAACTTGGAGTTCCCGATATAAACAATCCTTGAAGATTGCCAGGAACATCGTTTTTCATTGCAAAGTTGTGCAAAGCTGAAAAGAAGGGGTTCAAAATTTACTTATACAAATCTGATTTTGTGTATAAATACTATAGTTCTCATATTAAGCATATCTCATTACGTTTTCAGGTGTTCATTCAGTTTCATAATAGAGAAGATGTATAAACCATCCAGGCTGAATACAAATGAGCTGAACCCTTTTCCATACGCAATTGATGAGTAGAATACCGAATTTTCAAAAGGGTTGAAAATTTGATATGTCAAGTTGTTTTTGCGTATGTTGCATCCTCCCATCAAATCGTTGCATTCAGGTATTGCCCACCATCCCAATATTGGTCCGTTGCAAGGGTTTGTCCAGTGAAATCGAAGACTAAAATGGTTGGAGTCATGCCCAGAGATATATATATAGCCATGCAAGAGCCATGCTCATCTTTTCGGAAACCGATTGGTTGAAACGGGTGTTGGTTTGTTTCGTTTTGGCTGAGTTTTCAGCAAAATGAAACAATCCATTTAGGTACAACATGAGGTCAAATGTGTGATTTTTCATTTGATTGACGAATCCACAGCCAATTGGAATGGCAACGGTTGCATAAGCCGTCACTAGTTTTGTTAAAAGCATTCCTCTCTCGTTGTTCTTTTGGGTATGCAATTCAAAAATGATAATTTGAGCCATGATGATTATTGTTGCAAGGTATTAATATTTGCCAAAATACCACCTTTCCAAGTTTATTATTGTCAGCCATACGTAAAGTTTTTGTTGCTGGATTCCATTCCAGAGCCAGGATTTTTATTTCGATTTTCCTTCATGTAAAGTTTAAGAAGAGAGGCTCAATATTTTGCTGTTTTTGGGTTGCCAAAGTTTTTGAAATGCCAATGGAATCACTGAGTAATTTAAGCATTTTGAAGTGTAAGGATTTCAATGTCGTATGTTCTAGAAAGCGGTCGAGTGACTGATTACGAAAGCGAGAAAATTCCAGAAAAAATATTTGCAAGCTCAGTAACAAATTAAGCGCCTGAAACTCTGGTTTAATTTGTTCGGATGCATTGTTTGACAGGAACGACGTCTGCAGCATATCATCAATCATCCTTTCAGCTTCGACATAAATCAACTCAAATATACTTGAATTTGAATTTATGCCTTGTATCATTTGTCAGATGTCACATTTGTCATCTCCGGTCATAAAATTGAGTTAATTTCTTATTCTTACATTTTGACTTAACCTCCGCAAAAACTAGGTAGCTGCAGGGTGGCAGTTATCCTGTTTGTTTTGTTTTGACCTTCATTGGTCTAGGTTTGAAATGCACTTAAAGCTATCTGGAAAAAAATGTGACAGATTACAATACGCTATACACTTACTAGGAAGAACTGTTTCTTAAATTCCGCAATAATGACAAGCTGTAAGAGAGCACTCCTTCATTAAAAATAATTTCATTTCAGTAACCTGTGTAACTTTTCCTGTATTCTGTATTTTTAAACGATATAACTTCGTTGAAAACATTTGCAAGGGCGGTTGCATTTCAGAAACCATTTTAAATCGGGCCTTCAAAAATTCACGAACACAAAATGTATGCAGTCGAATGATAACCATGTAGTAGAGAAGGAACACCAATTAAAGCACTGTAAGGTTGAAGGTTCAAAATGGTGTACAATAATTATGGTGAAGGATCAAAGCTTAGATATTTTTAACTGGCTGTTGTTGCGGGTGAGCCCAATTAGTTCATTTGTGTAGTAAAAATAGTATGGTAAATATTGTAGATAAAATTCAAATAAAATACAGAGGTTGTAATTAGAAATTACTCATGGATGAAATAAAATTACTTATGATTTATGGTAAAACGGATTAATCCGGATAAATAACCAATAAAAAAATGTTATTAAAACCTTGTTTTAACATTAATTGGAAATGGATTCAGCATTTGATAGCTCAGCTTTGCTCATTTTTGCATTTATACCATTTTATTGTTTACCTCGCTATAGTTTGCTCGTTGCTGTTTTTGTGGTATTCTGAATGCTGTAGGTAGCTTCCTTCTTGAGTTTTGCCTATTGATTATTTCCTACCATTCTCATATAAATTTGCGATGCATGGACAAATCACAAACATTGAAGAATAAATTGATCAATGTATGTCATTTATAATCACATAGGCTTCTCTATTATACCGTGAAAATAAATCTGCTTACCCATTCTGTTGTATAACCCACTGCCGAATTGTTAAAACCTTTTCTATGTAGCTTTACAGGGTGTGCTGACTTATTTAAATTTTAAATGTCAATCTTTACTAACTAACATTCAAGCTAGGACAACTTAAACTACAGGAAAGCTATGAATACATTTGATGCTAAATGATGATATAATGTGTTTTATTTATTTAAATGAGCTGTATTATTGTTAAAAAATCTGGAGTAAATTACAAACATTTGCAAAATAGAGCCAATAACAACTGAAAAGATTTATTTCAAAGTTATAGCTAAACCATTTATCTTTCACAAGCTAGTTATTTCATTCATTGGGAGTTTAACAGTGTACATATAATATTATTAACCACATACATTTTCGCACAAAAATTATCCTGTCTCCATTACTCTTGACTTAACAATAAAACGTAGCTCTCTGTAAACAAAATTTAAGCAACGATGGTGCCCGTCCCCTATCCATAACATGAAAAGATCCCGTGTGAATTTTCAAAGGCGGAAGTGATCTCATACTCCGTTTAAGATAACCCTTTTGCTCCATCAACTCCCACCTTTTCAATAGCCTTAAACTACTTTGAGTACAGCAGTCCTTTGTTGGTTGTGTAAAGGACTTGCCGTAACTACACCAGCCGTCCCAATCTGAAATCCTGGGAAGAAATGTGCTGACAAAATCCATTTTATGAATATCGTAAATACCTGGCATTTCCGATAGAAATAGATTAAAGACATTTGCTTCTGAAATGCTTCTCTCGATAATTCTTTAATCAGAAACTTAATAAAGCACAAGCTTTGGTTCCAAACAGGAATGGCCGTAATTAAAATTAATGCATGTAAACCGCCAGATATGCAAATAGCAAGAAGTAAAAGTATATTCAAACAGATATGATACGGCCTGATAGTAGAAACTGAAGCAGGTTTGCGAACCGAAAATGATGGACAGTATGCTAGAGGAAAATTGCTGACACGGAAACATAAACACCATTAATGGTAGCGTAGGGAGACTAACCAGCCAAGCCATGCAAATTGCAGTGACAACTAGATGCTCAAGTGAAATGCAACATCTGTTGGGCTTCCAATCCCATCGTTTTTGTCCCACTTTCCCAAATTCTTTCAATGTGAAAAATACCTGTGGAATTGCACTTGGATTTGAAAGAATACCCAATACAATCATTCCGCCTCCAAGATGAAGACTGGCGAAATACGATTTAATTAGTAAGGATGATAACGACTGTTGAGCTGTGACTGCAGTGTAGGCGAAATTCGTAGTTGCGAGAAAGTGTAAAATAAATATGGTGAACGAGCAAACGTTTGATTTTCTCAGGTGAACTTTGTCAATGGTGACCCTGATTAGCTTATTTTTATCGTCCCAATAGTATGGTAAATATGTTAGATAAGATCCAACCATAATATGAAAGTTTCATAACGTCTAAGGTGATTTGCAAAACCATGGCTCCGTTTAAACGTTTTATATCAGCGTTTAAGGGTAAATTTGGATGATATACGATATACGCACTCCGCTCGACTCAAGCCGTCATTAACGTACTGTGGTAGTTATATTTTGTCGTCCATCCGCACTTGATGAATTATACGATTCTGTGATTATAGATTGCCTGTGTGGTATTCCTTAATAATTTTATTTTCTGCCTACTACATGTATGTTGTGATTTCTGAGTGAAATACCTACAATGACGCATTTACTTGATAATATATCACCTTACTTTTCATCTATGGTTTCTCAACTATACTTAAAATAATGCCTATTTACTAAAACTATAATTATAAGAAACTTTTGTTTGCAGATTGCTTCATATGAAATACAGAAATACTTTGTACCTATTAAATGTTGATACACAAAGGTGTGACCTAGTATTTTGGAAATTAATTCAAAGCAACTAGTTATTCTACAACTACAATTGGAAAATTTATAATACTACATAAAGTTGTTAAAGATGATACCTGTTGGATACTTGAGACTTTTAAATAAATTCTGTAACATATACTTCGTCTCTTCCAACAATCTATTGCTAAACTTTTAGTAGACGTCATATATTTGCGTTTTCTACTACAATTTAATGTATATGTTGGTGTGAACTGCCACTCTATTCCTATTCTAAAGCAGAATAAATGAACAACTACTACTACTTCAGCACCTTTTTGATATTTTTAATAGTTAATAGGCGTAGCTCAACACTCCCCTTTTTATTTTCACTAAAACTAACAAATACGTAGGGGTTTAATATATATCCAACATACTTACTTAGTTCAAAATTTCTGTAGTCCATCAGTTTTTGTAATTACTAACACGTTTACATATGGAAATAAATAGGCCATGTCGATAGCACTTTACGGTTAAGTTATTACAGGATTACACATTTAGATTGAAGGGATAGCTAGATAAGTGATCATTTAGACATTAAAATACATTAAGTAACCTTAATTCATACAAAAGAGCAGCTCAACCTAATTTGATACCTAAACTGTAACTTCAATCCATGAAATATATGCAGGGTAGCCTAAATCCCGGATTACGGGATTGGGATATTACGGATTATAATCCATATTACCAATCCCAAGTGACCAGTTCCTCCCAATCCGGAAGGTCATATCACAAAAAAAATAATTTCCTCTCAATTTTGCGTGTTAATAGTACTCCTAAAGCTACATTAATTTGCAATTTTTATGAAATTTAGTTGAATGGTTTACGAGATTCGCCAATTTAGTCCACAAAAAACTTGCCTTCGTAAAAACACTTTTATAGAAAGACGGTAAGAGATAATTGTTTGATTTTGCTTGTAAACTGTTCACAATGAGTTGCTACAGGGAGGTAATTTTTGTTTTGTCGATAGCAATTCCGGTTTCAGCGCGCGGGTACTTTAAAGCAAAAAAATTGAGTTTTTTTGCAATTTTGCCACGTTATCGAAAGGATCCGTTCATAATTTCCAGGCAACTCAACCAGATTTGAAATCTACGTGCAAAATACGTCTAGTACGTGTATTTTGATAAATGTATTTGATATTCCTACGGAGATTGCGACCATCAAATACCTTAAAATAGTATGAGTGCAGTTTAACCATTTGAAACGATATCTTTTAGTGACTATTTTAAAGTTTAAGAAGCTAATTACTTTACTGTTCCATGTGGACATCTACATTTGCAAAATCAAGTCATTTGACGACTTGTCTGGACTAGCTGAAGCCAACACGTCATAACGTACTGCTCGTTTTCCTGAACTAGTGAAAACAACATGGGTATTTTCGGTTTAGGTACTATTATGGTTAACAATAAGTTTTTCTTTTGCAAAAATTAATACTTTAACACATAAATGAGAACTTAATGGAAAAAAAATTCGAAGTAAACTTAAAAATATTTACTAAAAAGATGTCGTCCAAATGGTTAAACTGCAGGTATACATATTTAAGGTTTTCGATGGTCGCAATCTCCGTAGGAATATCAAATACATTTATCAAAAGCTAAGACGTATTTTGCACGTAGATTTCAAATCTGAGTTGAGTTGCCGTGGAAATTATGAACGGATCCTTTCGATAACGTGGCAAAATTGCAAAAAAACTCAATTTTTTTGCTTTAAAGTACCCGCGCGCTGAAACCGGAATTGCTATCGACAAAACGAAAATTATCTCCCTGTAGCAACTCATTGTGAACAGTTTACAAGAAAAAATCAAACAATTATCTTTACCGGTCTTTTTATAAAAGTGTTTTTACGAAGGCACAGTTTTTTGTGGCACTAAATTGGCGATATCTCGTAAAACATTCAACTAAATTTCATAAAATTTGCAAATTAAATGGTAGCTTTAGGGAGTACTATTAACACGCAAAAATTGAGAGGAAAGGTATTTTTTTTGTTGATTGACCTTCCGGATTGGGGAGGAACTGGTCAACTTGGCGTTGGTAATATGAGATTATAATCCGTAATATCCCAATCGCTAATCCGAGGATTTTAGGCTACCCTGCAGTATATTTTCATGGATTGAAGTTACAGTTAGGCTCATCAAA
>LJIJ01006017.1:0-10392 GCA_001718145.1 Orchesella cincta
TGTTAGTTATGATTTTGTTTTGCTGTTGCATTAGTGGAAGACAGAGTGCAAAAAACGGAGTTGCAGGAGCTTCCTGGCACTGACCACTAAGACTCATGCCTAACGTGATACGTGGGTGCGCCCGTTGTGATAATGAATGATAAGACAACGGCGCCGCTAATCAGGTTTAGAGTAATGATAAGTTAGCTTTACTACAATCGAATATACATGTGAATAAAGTATAGGAATGATACTGTACAAAGTATGACTACGATCATGACGATAGATTCCATATAATACTGATGATCTCCTGCTTGCTACATCCTACTAGCTGCTGCTGGGCATTCCATGTGCGGTGTCTTCAGTTGACCGCGGTGACCGTTCTCAGATGTAGGGGGCAAGGTTGGATAGCGTCCCTCAACACTCGTTCCCGTATCTTTTTGGGTGGAGACAGTAATTAATCGCAAACATTGTGCAAGAAATGGAAATTTCACTAAGATACACAACACGCATATTCCTATTTCTCGACTAACGATTGGCTAATTCTCTAAATGCTTATTGTGAAGAGTACTGCTGTTAACTGATTTATTGGACAAATTACTGGGAAATAAGCAAGTTGCATCAACATCCTGAGATCGCTCCTATATAACCCGTGCGTCAAAGACTTGAATAAGTTTCCGAAAATCCATCAACGTTGTTGACACATGCACATTGTCGCCAAAGGAAAATTTCTTGACACACGCATCTTTGGCTATTGAATTTTTTTGACTTCATTTTTGCTCAAAACTGTTTTACTGAACAAGAATATTGAGGGAGACGATGGTCCTCTCGGAAGTTTCAAAAAATGTATTCTCGAGGATTGGGGGTCAATTTTGTCCCCCGCATCCACGTTTCAGGGCCAAAAATGGGTGTTTGTATTTCTACAAACTTTTTGTCAATGGATGCCTCTTAGGTGTCATATATCCTACCAACCATGGCTTCTTGGCTTCCTTTCGCCACCCTCTCTAAGCGGCACCTGGTGGAGGCGGTTCCATCGCAACGGATAATGCTACCTCAATTTCAACGGAGGATGGTATGTGCCAAATGAAGCTGAACGGTCTGGTAATACTCAAGTGTTACCTGCTCCTGTGTCTGTGCCACCACCACTTCAGTCATCATCAGTATCACCTCAGCAAATTGTGGATATAACGGGAAAAGGTTCATCAGCAAAAAACCCAGCTTCTGGTTCATGCAATACGATAGAAAAGCGGATGGATGCCCTATCATCCCCAACCCGTTCAGATTATCCACCAGGCTACATCCCTCTAAATGAATTCTTTGAGAGGAGGGACGAACAATGGAAAATCGAATGGGATCAAAAAACTAAATGTACCGGCTGAACGTTTATTTTTTCAAAAATTAGTTTGTTCCATAAAGACTTACCCGCCTTACTAAAAACAACGTGTTTTATTAGGTGTAATATGTGCACATATTTATAATGTTGTTGAGTTTTTTGTTGCGTGTTAACTTGGTTTTGTTTCATTTAAGTGTCTACAACAACGGGAAAAAGTCAAGATCTCTTAAAATGGGAAAAGAGAGCATGAAAAGTGTTGAGCAGTGTGTTTCGATATTCGAAAATTTGTTTTGAAAATCACTGCAATTTAATTTTTATAAACTGTGTAGTACAACCTTCCGTGTGCAATTTTGTTCCAGCTACAACTGACTTTTATTACTCAGCGCACTTTTAATGTGACAAAAAAAATAAATCATCAGATAATTTTGACACCCCAATCGGACGTGTGTTTGTACTTCAATTGAAATTAATAAACACTTGCAAGATGTCCCATCCATGACAAGATTATTTGTAAAACTACCCATGAAGAAATGAATATGTGAGTGCTTACTAAAATTTAAAAACATAAAAGAATAGCTTCATCCGAAAACGCTGTTGAATGGAAAGTTTTCCTACTGAGCTAAGCTGAAAAGAAGTCAAGTAAGATTATCGTGTAGCATGGTGGACATTTATATATGTTTTGATTTTTTTACAATTAATTTTTATTTAGTTGCATACCAGCTTCCCACATGACTGCAACTATACAAAAGTTGCAGCTGAAATACAACCAATACGAAACCTCCTCATAACACGGGCTAGTTGCCTTTCAAACATGTTAACTTAAACAAATGGCATGTATTTGAGTGAACCATAAAACAATTTAGCCACCCAACACGAAAAAACTTTCCCCATACGAAACTTTATCATATTTTAAATAATTTTCCCCATAGAAGAAAATTGAAAATTGATCTAAATAGTAGAGGATAACACAGGTACAGAAAATATCTTTAAATTAACTGCTATACTTTTGCATGCAATGAATGAGATGAATAAAGTTCTTCATTCTCCTGAAGAAAACTAAATAAAATGTTAGGTTTTTTATTTAAAAAGTGACGGACTCTCGTATGGGGAAAGTTTTTTTTCGTATAGGGTGACTAAATTGTTTTATGGGACCACTATTATAGTGACTTTTACTATTTCAGTTTAAGTTCATTTTAAAATTTCCTTTCGATTTCATTATGATCAAAAAGTATTGAATTTTTTTTTATGGAATTTGCAGATGCTTGTGGTACGACAGGGTTGCAGTACACGTACATCTCATGGCTGCTCTCATGCTTAGATGCTCTCTTGTGGTGTTCATCACAGAGCCGTTCATCTTCAACCGGGATAATGTAATTTACTGCTTTACCAATGTTTTATTACTACTGTTTCCTTTCCCTAATTAAATTTCGCTTTTTAAATAGGATGTCACCTGCAAAATAGTGCTCTAAATGAATCTTTACGCAGCCGTTGCATCCATTAACTGTATGTTTATCCGGGGAGTTCATTTACCCCGAAGACTAACTACCAATATTTATGATAAAGGGACACCATTTAAACTTACTACGCTATTGGGTGGAGTAAGGGAATACTACACAATGGGTTTCATTTTTGAAGTATTGAGACTTTAAAATTTAAAAATGATTTCAATTTCATTTTTTCAATTGGGACATATTGGGGTTTATGCCAGCGTGATGGGAGATATTTCACCCAGTAAAATGCTGGAAGGACTACGGCAAGCGACCAGAACTGTGGATTTTGATGGCACCTATACTATTTGCATTTTTTATGTTTAAACAATATAAAAACGAAAGGCAATGGATTGTAAATATTTTTTTAAATTTAAAAAATGTATTTATTTTGCATTTTAGCATTTTCAGACCAACTTTTTCTTTTTGGTCAACATATTGAAAATTCTGTTGACAAAAGCGCAGCAGAGCAACCCACTCTCATAAATTGCTCAGTTTCGGTGAGTCAGACAAATGTTAGCTATGCATTTAGAATATTTCATTTTTAATTTTCGCTTCAATTATCAGTCGAGCAATGAAAGTCACGTTCTTTCTATTCCCTCTCCTCAGCACAAACAATCTAATATTTCTCCACAATCCGGGCGGAGAGTACAGCAAATACTTTTGCCATCCTCAACACCTTGTGTGGCTCATCGCAAGGGGTTTTGTGGCTGTATTCTACTGCTTTATTAACAAGGACGTGAGGAACGCCATTTATTGAGAGTATCTTCGCTCTCTGACTACGCAAAGTGCTAACGGGATTCAAAATAGGAATCCTCATCGAGCCAACTCTCGTTCCAGATCAGCATCAAGGCTGTCAAAAGAAAGTAGCGACGGGCGCAACGCAACTACTAGCATCATAGAAATGGATCCCATAAACAGGGTCACAGCAAACTCAACGACTCCTTCCCATGTCAACTATTGTACATGCAGTTGCAGTAGAAAGCTCAGGGGAATTAACCGTTGTAATCCTTGAAAGCTACGAGAATGAGGCAGAAGCAACGCTTTCATGTAGACATTTCTGCATCAAATTGTAGAATTATATATGGGAGATAAAAATAAGAACGGTTTTTTCATAGAGGGGAATTTTAATTATTTAAAGGATATAGTTTAGGAATGCGTATAAAAATGGTCTTGCAACATAAAACAGACAGGATAACGATAGACTGAGGCGGATGACTGTAAATTTTTAACGATACATATATTTTTCAGGGTATATCTAAATAATGAAGGAGATTGTAGTTTATGTTAAATACTTGTATTCAGTAATTGATAGTTCATTTTATTTTATTGTAGATAAGGAATATAGTAAACAAGTATGATGATGTTAAAAATCGTCAACAGATAAATAATTGTATTCAATATTAGAATAAAAAGTGTTTAAAAATTGCCATGCGTTATGTTAAGTCCTGTGTGGACTGCTGCGTGAGACATTGTAATATTTTACCTTTTTGTGAGAGTCAACTTCTTGTCTCTCATTTCATGTTTTTTACTTATGATTTTGAACCTTTTTTATGTATTTGTATAAATTGATAATTATGCTAGCAGAGTGGGCACTTTGACTGCGGGTGGAATTAAAATGTATTTAATTTTCATCAAAAACATTTACAACACAATCGATTTATAGCAGTTTGTAGCCAATTCGATTGGCTACAGAATGTACTAAACAGAAAACAATATAAGAACTGTTTTGAAGTCGTTGCTGATGTTTTTCTTCAGGCATCTCGTGAGGTTTGCACCGGAAGACTTAACAACTTCTGATGACGTTTTCTCCCAGCGTTCTAAAAAATGGGAAAGCATCTTGTGCTCTTTCTAGTTGGGTATGGTCATGGCTTTCAGACAGTGTGCAGACTTTTTCGATAGAACGTAGGTGGGGAGCGTAGAGTGTGTGGGTGGGTTTCTCTAGAAATGGCTACATTTTCTCGTAAAAATGGCCCCAGACATCTTTTTGAAAATTCCATCGGAAGCCAAATTGTGTCCAGAAGACGATTTGATTCTTTATATGGGCTTCTGAATGGTGGGGAATCCAGATATATATTTAATCAGTGCTCACATGAACTTTTGCGGTCATAGTTGCCCCGAGTTATGAAGGCTTCAGAAGCTTTCCCAAATTGGTTCATAGCCTACCAAACTAGGTTATTTCTTTTTGAAATTTGACAATTCGTTTTATTTTATTCAATGTAAAGTCCAAGCTTTTAGAGTCTGCGCTATAAAGTATTGTAGAGCTGGAGTTCTGGAAGGTTTTCATGAAGTACGAATCGTCGCCACATGGCAATTTTTCATAAGCAATTTTTTGCACCACATTGACGGGCGTTCATTAAATGCGGTCCTGCTCCGAAAATATTGCTTTTGTTGTGCCTTTTTTGTGCCTGGCCTGAATCCCCAGTTTTAAACTTGATGATCAATTAAAAGTACTTTCTTTAATTGCCCATTTCTTTGCCGCTGGGCTGCTGAAAGTTGAAGGATAGTGCTGATATAAAGCGTTTACGGTCATGACATACTTCTGTTTGCCAATATCTTGGGATCACGACGACTGTAGACCTAAAGTTTGTGTCTACGGATTCTCCATCCTTTTTAACCTACTGTTCATTTTCCCCCGTTTGAAATGCCACCTTTTAAAAGAACTGGCATGTCTCTCTTCTTGTCACTTTAAACCCTTTTTTATACTTCTGCTGAGACGCAGCGAGCGCGCCTCCATACTTTTCGGTTTTTAAATTTCACACGAATAATTTTCAAAATTTTAAACCTGCGCATTTTGTTCACAATGAAATTCTCTATCGACTACAGATAAATTCAGTTTCATGTGCACACCAGCTAATAAGCATAAGCCCGAAACGCGAAAGTACACCCCAGCGTCAAAGCGCCCACTCTCTAATTGCCACAAGTGCTGCTTCGAATTGCTCTTCTGGTTTTTACGACATGTGTATTACTGCTCCTTTTCATTCTACTTTGAGTTTAATGTCCTTTCCCAAGCTAGCATCATTCTAATATTATCTATTTAATCTCTGTTTCCACCTTCATTCAATGTCACTCTTCCATTGCCCATTTGAGAGATCAGACCAGTAAATTGAGCGTACCTAAATCTATACATTTTCCTTTGCTTGTACGCATACATTCCTTTCCACGCTCAAATCCATTTTGCACCAAACTATGCATCCAAACTCAACATCATGACAGTCCCATAGAATGAATACACGATAAACTTTGATTAAAATTCATTACATTAAACAAGCGTACACATTTCAAAAAAAATCATTCACTGCTACTACAACGTATTTTTTAAAGTAAAACAACTTCGTATTCACATACTCAAATGATGCTTACAAAACGAGATAACAAAAAAATCCTACATAAGCAAAAGCTTAGCTTCTTTTCCAGACCATGAGGAATTCTCTGAAGTGTTTTATGAACAGTCTTATAACGAAATTTCCAAGTTCGAGTACAGAACGCGAAACATGCATTTCATTCTTATTACACCCTGGTCTGAAATGAAATGCTTTTGTTCCAATGACGCACACGATTTTATCGCCCCTCCATAAAAAATCCAAATAAAAATAATAATAATAATAATATTTATTTATTTTCAATTAGATTTCCCCAGGGGGTAGTTACACTAATGTGACATTTGTCATAAAGAAAATAGTTTACATAGGTCATTTAATTATCATTGTATATACTTTTTTTTACTTGTTGATTACAATTTCAAAAATATTTTCAAGATCAGGCATACATTCATCAGTATAAATCATGTAGTAATTCGTTGTTTTGTTCAGTTAAAAGAAAGGACATTATTGATTTTTTAAAAATAAAAAAATATTTTTAGTCATATTACTAACAATATCAGTAGGTATTTGTAGCCAAAACATGGAAGCTTTGTATTTAAAACTCCGCTCACCCCAATGCGACTTGTATATCAAAGCTGGTTTGTTGTAGGTTGAGCGTCGAGTTGTTTGTACTGTTACATTATTTATATTCAGATAATTGTGGAAGTATCCAGAATTTGTATTAAAAATAGTTTTATAAGCCATTATAAGGCACTCATATATGTATTTACGTTTAGGGAAAAGCCATTCAAGATCTTTGCATATAATATCTGTGATTCCATCATATTTACGTTTGTTGAAGATAAACCGCGCAGCAGTTTTTAATACCATACCAAGCATGCGAGTACAATCTTTATTTAAGTTATTCAGCCAAATGATTGACCCATAAGTTATTACACTTAATACATACGCATTTATAAGGATTATTTTGTTTTCTTTTGACAAAATGTGTTTCAATGGATAAAGCATAGACATATTCTTATAGCATTTTTTTGTGACGTACTTACAATGTTCACTGAATGTTAAATGAGAATCCAAATGGACACAAGAATTTTCATAACATTTACATTCTGTACTTCTACATCCTCAATACATATTTTTATATCAGGTACCACTGTTTTGGGCCTACTTAAAATTAGAAGCTGAGTTTTGTTTACATTTAGATTGACCTTATTAGCTGTGAGCCATACTTTTACCCTAACGAGATCGTTTTCTATATTATTTACCATTTTTGGATGTCCCTTACATGGCATGAATCCGCTAAACTGGTGTCGTCAGCAAATAGAAATGTTTTAGAGGAATCGACACAGTCAGGCATATCATTGATATATAAACTAAAGTACAAACTGCTTGTGGCAGCACCCTGCTGTAAACCTTTAGTAGTTATTTTTCTCTGAGATTTTACATTGTTAAGTTCAACATATTGGGATCTTCCATAAATTAATGACTTTATCATGTCGTTTTCCACTCCATACCAGGCCATCTTTTCTATCAAAATGTCTCTATTCACACTATCAAAAGCTTTGGCGAGGTCTAGAGCAACGACTGCACAAATTTTGTTCTCATCAAGGCTTTCATATAGAAAGTCTGTTAGAGCCAATAGTGCATGGCTTGTTGTTAGTTTACGTCTGAATCCAAATTGGTTTTCAGAGAAAAGTTTATTGTTTTCGAAGTACGTATTCAGTTGCTTATAGATACATTTATCTAATAATTTTGTGAATACTGTCTGAACGCTGATTGGACGAGTTTCGTGAAGACGGAGTTTTACATTTTGGGACAGGCACGATTCGGGCAATTTTTAAGCAATCAGGCACTTGGCCATTTGAGTTAAAAGTATTAAAAAGGTTAGTAATGTTTTAACAAAGTTGGCGATTTTACTGCTTGACTAACAAATCTATTACTTATTCCTAAGGGATCAATTGATCCAGAGTTATGATTTTTCATTCTGTTCCAAGCATTCTGTAAGTCATTGGCTGTGAAAGGTACAAGAGTAAACTTGGAATTATCTGGATTAATATTCTCAGGTTTCTTTGGTAAACGGATAATTTCATTTGGGTTTGTACTTGAGATATTTACGTAGAAATCGTTAATGCAGTCAGGGCTCATGCCACTTAAAGCTTGTTTTGTGATTTAAACTGGAGAGTTTGGTTTATCCATGCCAAACACCTTTTTCTTTTATATTTTTATCAAGTTCAGTGATGTATCTTTTATCACACTTTGTTGAATTTCTTTGTGAGTAGTTTAAGCTCCTTTTGTTTTGTATTGGATGGAAAACGCTTTACATTGGCGTAAAGCCTGTTCCTTTTCTACGTATTCGCTTTGTTGTACAAGACACGTACTTTTTCTGGGAAGTTATTCTTCGTTTTTTGGTACATAATGGAAAACATTTGTTAAGAATGTATTGGAAGTTAAGTAAAAAGTCGTCAAAATTGTCTATACCATTTTATATGAATTATCAAGGTTCTGAATAAACCGTTCTATGTTTGGCTTAGTAAAGCCCTAAACGTCACTCTTTCATACAGTGGCTTACTGTGTTGATATTTGTACATACATTCTGTCAATAGGTGATCTGCAAGTGCAGCATCGTACACTTTTGTCTTAAGTACATTCTCCTGATTTTTTACAAAAATGAGATCAAGCATTTTATTCAGTCGTGTATGTGTATTTACAATCTGCTTGATACTCAGAGTATTACAATATGATACAAGAGGATCAATGTACCTGTCCTTCAAGTTAAAGTCACCTAAAACAATGAATTCGTTTCCTACGTCATTGAATTTAGTAAATAAGTTGCAAAGCATTTCTGTGTCATTGTCTAAAATATTCTTTGTGTAACTTGGGTGACGATAAACACACGCAACAGTCATACTTTTTAAAATTCAAATTGTATTTTTATAACAGCTATTTCCGTATTAGTCGTCGACTCATGTGAGCTAATTTCCCAAAATTTCAGATGATTTGAAATGAGTATGATAATACCTCTCTGTTGACTGCTATTTAAATCTTTCCTAAAAGTCTGATAACCTTTAAAATCTAAAAGCTGGTGATCGGGTTTGAGAAAAGATTCTGTAATGCACAATACATCAAATTTTTCCCTATCAAGTAGTGCTTGGACACTGTGAAACTTATTCTTAATAGATTGCAAATTGACGTGTCCAAACTTCAAACCTTTGAACCGCTTCTCTAGTTTTCTTCCTCCACTTGGTAATGACCCGGCGGGGATGGCGACGCTTTTCTTTTTGGTGGTCCTCTTGGATGACTTCCTGTTGCTTTTTGTCCTTGATAGTGTTGTTGTAGTTGAGCTTCTTGTGTTTGTTCTTCCCAAAAAAGGTGTTTGGATTGTGTCATGCTTGGCTTTTTTATATGTTGGTTTACTAGAGTCTGTTGAAGATGTGATGGGTCGACTTCCTGCATGAGACGAGCTTGGTCCATTTGTTGGGTGGTGTGTTGTTGTACATTGAGTCAAATTTCCATCCACAACGATATACTTCTTTCCATCAGATGTAGTTAATGATTTGGTTTTGAAGTCAATGTTTGACTCGATGCGTTGCTCTTTTATCTCACGTTGTTTTTCACGAAGCATGCCAAAGTCACGTCTCATTGTAAAGGGCTGGTCGGCATTTATAAACAGTGGTTTTCTGACTTCGTTTTTGCAACTAAAGACAAACTCTCTGTCACGAAAACTGAGAAAGATAATACGTACTGGTCTTGGTTTTGTGTTAGAGAATCTTCCAATTCTGTAAACTATGTCAATACTGATTCGACTACTGTTTGAGATCTTACTGATAAACGAGCGCACCTTTTCATAGAGAGTCTGATTTGTTTCATATTCAAAATCTTCAAGCCGTTTAGAATCAGGTTCTTTCCCCTCACTTCTTGATATAAGATTTCTTGACCCCGTTCTAGTTGTTGCACTCTTTTATTAAGTCGCACGCATTCACTTTCAAGGTAGCTGAGTCGCTCGTTTTGGTTTTCAATTGAATTTGTAAGTAGAGTTTCTATCCGGTCAAGAGAGTCCAGTTTTTCAAGTTTTTTATAGATGTCATCAAGTGGATCATTTAAAGGAACTGCGTCACTTTCGTGATCAGATTTACCCGATCCACTTTGAGAAACTTCCATATTTTCTTTCACTGGTGAATGATTAATAGGCATTTTGTGATAGCACAAGAGTGGTAAAGTTGTGTCTTTTTTTATATCTTTAACTATTAGTATAAATATGTACGTGTGAAGG
>LJIJ01006018.1:0-10390 GCA_001718145.1 Orchesella cincta
CATCCCTAGGATCACTTCTTTGATGCTTACACGTTTATTCTTTAGTTTTTTCCAAAATCCTTACATTAGCCAAAATGTATAGTTCACTTACTCAGGTCAACATGCTTATTGCTAACATGCTTACATTATACTTTTTCACGCATAAATCAAATATTATTAAAAACATGTTATCTGCGAATAATAAATCATATCGAGTTTATTTAACCCGTTACATTTTAATTTGTATTTACAATGTTTACCAGTACTTGCAACTGTTGTCAAAATAAAAGTTAATACACAATAATTAATGGCTATTATTATTTTCGTGATCTTAATTCAAAACTGGAAAGACATCCATCCTGATCATTTCACTATAGCTCTTTTAATTAATCTCTTGTAGAAGACATTGTTGCTGAAGTCCACCAGAATTATATGTGTTCATAAATTTCAAACAAGGTGAAATAAGGTTGTGTCAGGACCTTTTCCCAATTATATGAACTTAATATACACGTTGGCCTTAATCTAGTAAGCTTAAAGCACAATGTGTATATAAAGTTAATCTATGTTCCAATGCAATGATGTATCATCCATAAGGCAAGTAATTTCAACAATTTACCTTTTACCATAACCTGCAGTTTGAAAATCTACTGCTGATTCCATGCAAAAATGTTCAGTGGTCTGCTGCTTTTACATTTGTGGATCTGGTGAAACCTGAAAAGTATAATTCGTAAACCCAATAAGTCATTCCATGTATTTGATGATCATTTTACGAGTCTGACAAAACTGACTTCTTGATTCTTCAAATTTCCAGAATGCCATTAATGAGACTTTCCTTCTTTCCATCCTTATTGTCATCACTACGCGATAAAGCTTCTTTGCCATGAATTACTTTCTGAAACGATATCAATAAAAACTGTTTCCAATGCCGTAACAGTCCTGAAGTAGCTCTTAGTTTGTATCCCTGAGCCACGAATAAACAAAACTTGGAGCTGCTCTATTCAAAACTCAACTGTCAGCAAGCTGAATGGATTTATTCGGAAGCAGCACTGTGTATTTTAACATGTATTGCACCCGTCGACGAAGGATTAAGGAGAAGTCGTTAACTAAGATCCCCCCCTCTCCGCTACTTGCGTTAGATAGCTCTCAGCCGATTGTAAAACATTAAGAAGTGCACCTATTCTACCAGATTGCTGACTGCCAACCAAGTACCTCCTTCGCGTCCACTTGCATATCTCTCCTTTACGACAAAATGCAAGTTACGTTACGTAGTTACGTTAGAAAAGCGTTTTAATTATCAATATTTAAAGTTCATGCAAATAAGCAAATCATACCTCCAAGTACATCAGGGAAGTACCCCAGAAGTGGCCACTTGAGTAGGTCTCTTGTAAACTTCATCACGATTTACAGCCAGTATCACTTTGTATGAATCCCCGCTTGGATTGGCAACGTAAAGGAACAAGATACACATGTTGAAATGAAATATTAATCCGTTCTAAATAATTCACCAATTATCTGAAATAAAGACAAAAGTTTCTGTGTAGATACAATTAAGAATTTCAAAACGATACAGAGTTTGTTGCATGAACTAACGCTTAAATCGTAATGAATGACAGATTCGCTTACTGGGGAGTTGCTACATCCTGCATTAAGTGATGAACCAAAAATCATACGAGAAATCAGTATTCATCAAGTGTTATTCCTTGTCAACGGTTGTTTTGACAGCTGCAAGTAATTTCTCATAGCTTCCTTGTTTGAACCCAGATAACCAACATGAAAGTAGTTGTTTCAAGCATTTTGAGCTCACAAACAACAACGTTTCACCACAATACCCCACTTAGGCAGCGAAGTGAAATTTGTTTACGCAAGTAATTCATGCAAGTCTGATTATGAATAGTTGAATGATCTGAGCTAGCACCCATTAAGGACACTTACGTTAGTTCTTTACCCCACTGCTTTTCCAACACGTTTTCCCTTAATCTAATTAGCATTAAAAGCATCTGAGAATTCATCGCACGTGCAAAACAGAGAAAGCCGAACTATATGGATTTTTATGGCCATGAATGAATAGTGTCTTTGAAGATTGGATGTGTCTTGCATACATGCATGCTAGCTGAGAAGAGAGTTGATGCTCATGCTCAAAATCCGGATTGCCAGCTGATAAGTAGGTGGTGCGCACTGACATTGACTAAGTTTGACGTTGTTGTTGTTGTGTGCCACACAATCACGCATAAAATTGTTATCTTGTTTTGACAACCCTAAAAATCTGTCAACGCACACATTTTAACAACAAAGTTATGTAATCCTCTTGTAATAACATTTGATATTATGATTAAGATTACATTTGTTTTTCAGACTTTGATTATGTAAATGTGAATTAAGTGATTGTGAGAGATATAGAAAGTGGCTTGTACTCAACATGAGCACGAAAAGAGTGGTTGTGACTGCATGGGTTTAGTCACTCCTCTTGGGATAGGAATGATTTTGTTTGGGAGGATATTCCGTGGAGAGTCTGGATTAGGGCATTGACAGATCCTAAATATTCCAAGCTCCCTTGTCGGGTTGCTGGACGGTGCCTGAGGAAGGTCCAGGTAATATAATGATGCCAATGATTTCGATGATGCTTTATGAATAAGAAAAATGGAGTACAAGTACTTACATTTCAAGTACTATAAACAATTTATTGCATACATGTTTGTGAAGGTAGTCTGAGCTCGAGGAAAGGTTTAGCGAAGCACAGCGACGAGCTGCCTCAAAGGGCATCCTTTTGCTTTGGTTGCGCAAGAAGCACTACAGCAAAGCAAGCTTGTGGCAGAAAAGGGGCCGGTGAATATCTCAGTTGATAGAGAAAGGGTTGGAGTGGCTGTGGCATGGGTATGCTAGATCTCCAGGATATTCAGGATACTGGATCGATTTTGGATGAGAAAGGTTACAGTCGTGTATCACCCTATTTCATCCAAGAGTTCCCAACCTTGCTGCTGGTCAGATAAGCATCAAATATGGGCTTCAGTATGAATGAATGCATGAATATATAATGAGTATGTGTTTCTCGCTAAATTGACTTATGACATGAAATAAACTCATAGGGACCTACCACCACTGTGCTTCAACCGCGTTGCTACTGGAGCTCACTCAATAGGCGATGCTTTCAACTTTATAAAGACTGAACTACGCTGATATAATGATATGTGGAGAACTGAGTCATCCATTAACCCATTATTCAATAGCTCTTTCTGCCGTCTCGAGCGAGCTTGTCCACCAAATTTAACGACCAGCCAAAACTCTCTTCTCGACCGTTTGACACGAATAGGATGGGTTTGTGATGGGAGAAGGTGCAGAATATTTGTGTTAGAAGAACTGAACAGCCCACTAAAGCGAGGAGCCCCGATATATGTGAAATATTGGGCTACGGAATGACGAGATGGTCATCATCTTACAGCTGCCAGGAGATGGACGAGGAGCACTTCGAGCTATGGAAATAGCGCTGAAAGACGCAGGACTAACGACAGAAGATATCTCTTATGTAAACTGTCACGCAACTTCAACCCAATCGGAGACAAGGGCAAAATTACAGCTTTAAAACAGCTTTTAAGTCTAAACGTAAGAATAAGTATTGAAAAGAATAAAAAAATATGTATAATCGTAATTTCTTAATGCAACACAATCTTCTTTTACTTACTTCTTACCGTTTCAGACTTAAAAAGCTGTTTAAAGCTGTAATTTCTGCTTGTCTCGATTGGGGTTGAAGTTGCGTGACAGTTTACATAAGAGAGATTCTTCTGTCGTTAGTCCTGCGTCTTTCAGCGCTATTTCCATAGCTCGAAGTGCTCCTCGTCCATCCTCCCTGGCAGCTGTAAGATGATGACCATCTCCGCTCATTCCGTAGCCCAATATTTCACCATATATCGGGGCTCCTCGCTTTAGTGCGCTGTTCAGTTCTTCTAACACCAATATTCCTGCACCTTCTCCCATCACAACCCATCCCATTCGTGTCAAACGGTCGAGAAGAGAGTTTTGGCTGGTCGTTAAATTTGGTGGACAACGCTCGGAGACGCAAAAGCAGCTATTGATAATGGTTAATGGATGACTCAGTTCCTCCACATATCATTATATCAGCGTAGTTCAGTCTTATAAAGTTGAAAGCATCGCCTATTGAGTGAGCTCCAGTAGCACACGCGGTTGAAGCACAGTGGTTAGGTCCTATGAATTTTATTTCATGTCATAAGTCAATTTAGCGAGAAACACATACTCATTATATATTCCATGCATTCATTCAATACCTGAAGCCCATATTGATGCTTATCTGACCAGCAGCAAGGTTTGGCAGAACTCTTGGGATGAAATAGGGGTGATACACGACTGTAACCTTTCTCATCCAAAATCGATCCAGTATCCTGAATATCCTGGAGATCTAGCATACCCATGCCCACAGCCACTCCAACCCTTTCTCTATCAACTGAGATATTCACCGGCCATCCTTTTCTGCCACAAGCTTGCTTTGCTGTAGTGCTTCTTCTGCCGCAACCAAAGCAAAAGGATGCCCTTTGAGGCAGCTCGTCGCTGTGCTTCGCTAAACCTTTCCTCGAGCCTCAGACTACCTTCACAAACATGTATGCAATAAATTGTTTATAGTAACTTGAAATGTAAGTACTTGTACTCCATTTTCTTATTCATAAAGCATCATCGAAATCATTGCATCATATATTACCTGGACCTTCCTCAGGCACCGTCCCAGCAACCCGACAAGGGAGCTTGAATATTAGGATCTGTCAATGCCCTAATTCCAGACTCTCCACGGAATATCCTCCCCCAAACAAAATCACTTCCTATCCAAGAGGAGTGACTAAACCCATGCCAGTCACAACCACTCTTTTCGTGCTCATGTTGAGTACAAGCCACTTCTATATCTCTCACAATCACTTAATTCACCATTTACATCAATCAAAGTCTGAAAAACAAAATGTAATCTTAATCATAATATCAAATTTATTACAAGAGGGATTACATAACTTTGTTGTTAAAATGTGTGCGTTGACAGATTTTTAGGGTTGTCAAAACAAGATAACAATTTTATGCGTGATTGTGTGGCACACAACAACAACAACGTCAAACTTAGTCAATGTCAGTGCACACCACAGCCTACTTATCAGCTGGCAATCCGGATTTTGAGCATGAGCATCAACTCTCTTCTCAGCTAGCACATGCATGTATGCAAGACACATCCAATCTTCAAAGACACTATTCATTCATGGCCATAAAAATCCATATAGTCGGCTTTCTCTGTTTGCACGTGCGATGAATTCTCAGATGCTTGTTAATGCTAATTAGATTAAGGGAAAACGTGTTGGAAAAGCAGTGGGGTAAAGAACTAACGTAAGTGTCCTTAATGGTGTTAGCTCAGATCATTCAACTATTCAAATCAGACTTGCATGAATTACTTGCGTAAACAAATTTCACTTCGCTGCCCTAAGTGGGGTATTGTTGAAACGTTGTTGTTTGTGAGCCCAAAATGCTTGAAACAACTACTTTCATGTTGGTTATCTGGGTTCAAACAAGGAAGCTATGAGAAATTACTTGCAGCTGTCAAAAACAACCGTTGACAGTGAATAACACTTGATGAATACTGATTTCTCGTATGATTTTTGGTTCATCACTTAATGCAGGAATGTAGCAACTCCCCAGTAAGCGAATCTGTCATTCATTATGATTTAAGCGTTAGTTCATGCAACAAACTCTGTATCTTTTGAAATTCTTAATTGTATCTACACAGAAACTTTTGTCTTTATTTCAGATAATTGGTGAATTATTTAGAACGGATTAATATTTCATTTCAACATGTGTATCTTGTTCCTTTACGTTGCCAACAATCCAAGCCGGGATTCATACAAAGTGATACTGGCTGTAAATCGTGATGAAGTTTACAAGAGACCTACTCAAGTGGCCAACTTCTGGGGTACTTCCCCTGATGTACTTGGAGGTATGATTTGCTTATTTGCATGAACTTTAAATATTGATAATTAAAACGCCTTTTCTAACGTAACTACGTAACGTAACTTGCATTTTGGTCGTAAAGGACGAGATATGCAGAGTGGACGCGAAGGAGGTACTTGGTTGGCAGTCAGCAAATCTGGTAGAATAGGTGCACTTCTTAATGTTTTACAATCGGCTGAGAGCTTATCTAACGCAAGTCAGCGGAGAGGGAGGGGATTCTTAGTTAACGACTTTCTCCTTAATCCTTCTGTCGACGCGGTGCAATACATGTCTAAAATACACAGTGCTTCCGAATACAATCCATTCAGCTTGCTGACAGTTGACGTTTTGAATAGAGCAGCTCCACAAGTTTGCTTTTATTCGTGCTCAGGAGATAACAAACCTCAAGAGCTTCCTTCAGGCACCGTCTACGGCATTGGAAACAGTTTTATTGATATCCCGTTTCAGAAAGTAATTCATGGCAAAGAAGCTTTTACTCGCGTAGTGAATGACAATATAGAGTGGACAAGAAGGAAAGTCTCATTAATGGCATTCTGGAAATTTTGAAGAATCAAGAGAAGTCAGTTTTGTCAGACTCGTAAAATGATCATCAAAACATGGAATGACTTAATTGGGTTTACGAATTATACTTTTCAGGTTTCACCCAGATCCACAAATGTATAAACAAGCAGCAGACCAACCTGAAACATTTTTGCATGGAATCAGCAGTAGATTTATCAAACTGCCAGGTTATGGTACAAGGTAAATTGTTGAAATTACTTGCCTTATGGATGATATATGCATTGCATTGGAAACATAGATTAACTTTTCTTTACACATTGTGCCTTTAAGCTTACTTAGATTAAGGCACAACGTGTATATTAAAGTTCATATGTAAATGCCACTGACACCAACCTTCACTTATTTCACCCTTGTTTGAAATTTTAGAACACACACTATCATTCTGGTGGACTTCAGCAACAATGTCTTCTACCAAGAGATTACATTAAAAGAGCCTATCAATGAAACTGATCAGGAATGGATGTCTTCCAGTTTTGAATTTTAAGATCAACGAAAATAATAATAGCCATTAAATTATTGTGTATTAACCTTTTATTTTTGACAACAGTTGCAAGTACCTGGCTAAACATTGTTAAATACAACATTAAAATGTAACGGTTAAATAAACTCGATATGATTTATTATTCGCAAGATAACATGTTTTTAGTAATATTTTGATTTATGCGTGAAAAAGTATAATATAAGCATGTTAGCAAATAAGCATGTTGACCCTGAGTAACGTGAACTATACATTTTGGCTAATGTAAAGGATTTGGAAAAACTAAAGAATAAACGTGTAAGCATCAAAAGAAGTGGATCCTAGGGACCGTTTGTTCTTTATAAATCATTATCACTAGGCATATATATTGTTAAAATGGTGATACATAATAATATGCTTATTTTGCGTGTTTGAGCTACTTAGTATCCCGACACTGGGTGCGGGTATATATTTCTGTAACCAAAACGTGGGGTATAGCGATATTCATACCGATAACTGATGGTATTCAAATAAATCCTCAGTACTCCGATAGAATTTATTGGTACCTGCATTGAATTTCCAACTGGCAAATATTGCATTGCCATCAAGCAGTCAATATTGAATAATGTATTCTACTTACATAAACTACTTTATATGTTTGAAGGAAAGAGAAGAACAAAAAACCACAAATTCTACTCAATTTGGGTTTAAACACCGATTAAGAAACTTCTACCTCTGAAGCAGAGACTGTTGACTCAGATGTAATTTTTTCTGAGGTATTTAGGCTGCTGCTAATTCCTTTGGCTTCGTCCTCCAGTTCTGCTAGCTTTATCATCTCCTGTCTCAATTTATTCAAAATTGCCCAGTTTGGTGAGTTTGCAGAGGCTTTACTTTGCAATGTTGTAATCTGCTGCTCCTCCTGCTTCTTTTCCTTTGACGCTTTTGATGGAGCCGTTTCCATACATTTTGATGAATGCTCCAAAGTTGGTAATGTGGGGATGAATTTTCTGTCGTAATGGAGCAAACGGATTTTTTATATATGTATGCATTTGTATTATGTTTAAATTTACTATTGAATTTTACGTATTTAATACCGAAAGCAACAGCTGCGAAGCCAATTGTTTCCCTTCCCGTTTTGTTTGAAGCGGTCACCACAACTTCATCATTCCCAGCCATCATACGAAACTGGTTTGGGGGATTTCCTTTTGATGGGGATGCAGGAATCATTTCAATTTAACATTGCCGCTCCCATTTTGACCCAAGTTCCTGAATTTTTATATAGAACGTTTTTACAATTTCATTGCTCAGTACCTTGACTGTCATTAATGAGGTGCTCATTGCTTAATATAAAAATTCTAGGAACTTTGGTCAAAGTGGGAGCAGCAATGTTAAATTTGAAATGATTCCTGCATCCCCATCAAAAGGAAATCCCCCAAACCAGTTTCGTATGATGGCTGGGAATGATGAAGTTGTGGTGACCGCTTCAAACAAACGGGAAGGGAAACAATTGGCTTCGCAGCTGTTGCTTTCGGTATTAAATACGTAAAATTCAATAGTAAATTTAAACATAATACAAATGCATACATATATAAAAATCCGTTTGCTCCATTACGACAGAAAATTCATCCCCACATTACCAACTTTGGAGCATTCATCAAAATGTATGGAAACGGCTCCATCAAAAGCGTCAAGGAAAAGAAGCAGGAGGAGCAGCAGATTACAACATTGCAAAGTAAAGCCTCTGCAAACTCACCAAACTGGGCAATTTTGAATAAATTGAGACAGGAGATGATAAAGCTAGCAGAACTGGAGGACGAAGCCAAAGGAATTAGCAGCAGCCTAAATACTCAGAAAAAATTACATCTGAGTCAACAGTCTCTGCTTCAGAGGTAGAAGTTTCTTAATCGGTGTTTAAACCCAAATTGAGTAGAATTTGTGGTTTTTTGTTCTTCTCTTTCCTTCAACATATAAAGTAGTTTATGTAAGTAGAATACATTATTCAATATTGACTGCTTGATGGCAATGCAATATTGCCCAGTTGGAATCCAATGCAGGTACCAATAAATTCTATCGGAGTACTGAGGATTTATTTGAATACCATCAGTTATCGGTATGAATATCGCTATACCCCACGTTTTGGTTACAGAAATATATACCCGCACCCAGTGTCGGGATACTAGTAGCTCAAACACGCAAAAAATAAGCATATTATTATGTATCACCATTTTAACAATATATATGCCTAGTGATAATGATTTATAAAGAACAAACGGTCCCTAGGATCCACTTCTTTTGATGCTTACACGTTTATTCTTTAGTTTTTTCCAAATCCTTTACATTAGCCAAAATGTATAGTTCACGTTACTCAGGGTCAACATGCTTATTTGCTAACATGCTTATATTATACTTTTTCACGCATAAATCAAAATATTACTAAAAACATGTTATCTTGCGAATAATAAATCATATCGAGTTTATTTAACCGTTACATTTTAATGTTGTATTTAACAATGTTTAGCCAGGTACTTGCAACTGTTGTCAAAAATAAAAGGTTAATACACAAAAACTTAATGGCTATTATTATTTTCGTTGATCTTAAATTCAAAACTGGAAGACATCCATTCCTGGTCAATTTCATTGATAGGCTCTTTTAATGTAATCTCTTGGTAGAAGACATTGTTGCTGAAGTCCACCAGAATGATAGTGTGTGTTCTAAAATTTCAAACAAGGGTGAAATAAGGTTGGTGTCAGTGACCTTTTCCCAATGCATGAACTTTAATATACACGTTGTGCCTTAATCTAAGTAAGCTTAAAGGCACAATGGTATATAAAAGTTAATCTATGTTTCCAATGCAATGCATGTATCATCCATAAGGCAAGTAATTTCAACAATTTACCTTGTACCATAACCTGGCAGTTTGATAAATCTACTGCTGATTCCATGCAAAAATGTTTCAGGTTGGTCTGCTGCTTGTTTATACATTTGTGGATCTGGGTGAAACCTGAAAAGTATAGTTCGTAAACCCAATTAAGTCATTCCATGTTTTGATGATCATTTTACGAGTCTGACAAAAACTCACTTCTCTTGATTCTTCAAAATTTCCAGAATGCCATTAATGAGACTTTCTTTCTTGTCCACTCTATTATTGTCATCACTACGCGAGTAAAAGCTTCTTTGCCATGAATTACTTTCTGAAACGGGAATCAATCTGTTTCCAATGCCGTAGACAGTGCCTGAAGGTAGCTCTTGAGGTTTGTTATCTCCTGAGCACGAATAAAAAGCAAACTTGTGGAGCTGCTCTATTCAAAACGTCAACTGTCAGCAAGCTGAATGGATTGTATTCGGAAGCAGCACTGTGTATTTTAGACATGTATTGCACCGCGTCCGACAGAAGGATTAAGGAG
>LJIJ01006019.1:0-10390 GCA_001718145.1 Orchesella cincta
AAAAGAGAGAGATACCCTTTTGTATAAATATGAATACACATGAAACTAAAAATACGAAAAGCATTGTTAATAAAAGTTATATAACACTAGAAAAAGTCCTGTTGTGTAATTCAAACTTACGTCATTTTAAATTCTGTAAACTCAGTCTTGACAATTTTCACGTTATGAGCCTGTAGCTGCCTATACGTTTAAATGGCGACGACAAAAATGATTTATTTTAAATGCGAATGTGTTTTATACATCAGAAAAATAATTATTCCATTGAACATTTTGTTATATACATTCATACATGAACAAATAAAATATAACTTACAATGTCGCAGTTTCATGCCAGTATAAATTCTAACCTACTATATTAAAACCCAAGTTTATAGAAGTAGGTTTCAGATATGACTATCCATTTTAAGGGATAAACTGAATCAAGCATTATAATTACATGTGAATCTCACTTAATTGCAAGAACTTGGATGAATTTTCACCTGAAAATGGCACATACAAGAAGCTAGTATTTTTAATGGTAGAAACAAGCTGATGCCGTACCACAATTATTGATTGACTTGCTTAGTGTAATCGTGTAATTAGTCGTTCCCTTCTCAAATAACGAATTCCCAAATGCTCGTGTAGGTTTCAAAACTGGAATTTCTTGTGTATTGTATCCTGGTTTGCACCACCTGTAGAAAAAATACATACATGACGAATATTGATTTCTGAGAATAAACCTTTCAGTGCAGCTCCATACTTGTGCAAAATGTAATATTCCTTACATTCATCTGTTGTTACTCACTTTTAGACTTCCAAATTGTTAATGTTTTTAATGACAAACCAGTCGTGGCCTCATGTCTGCGGTCGTTTCTTTTACCTGTTATTGTTTAGATAATTAACAGGAAAACTAATGAACCCCAAAAAATATTTATTGCAACTGCATACAGAAATATCGAGAATTCGCCTTTTAGTTTGTTTGTGTTCTCTTGTATTCAACATGTGCAGAATAGCTACAGAGTATATCATATATCATGCCACAATGACATGCTATACTCTATCAGTCGGTACTAAATCCACATCTCTGAGAAACTCAACAAGTGCGTTTCATACATTCATGATGTGATTAGTAGAATACAATCCAATGCATTATCCGTTGCAGTTTTATTATCTATATTGTAGACAATGAAATGAAAAATACGTTGTCTACTTTCCGTAGAAGCTTACTTTGAAGAGTCTATGCAAATTTGGGAACAGTTCTCAATCTAATGCATAAACTGCATCATCCCTTTATATGATATAAGTGAAGAATTACGGATTTTATGCTTAATTATGAGTTGAACGGAGCGTGTTAAGTAACGGGATTTTTCTTATGTACTTCCGATATAGTCAAGCAGGAATAATGCATTCAGACAAAGTAATTTGAAACAGCTTGACTTGACTTCGCAAATGAATTTGCAGTACTTATAGCTTATCAGAAAGAATATATAAGCAAATTCGTTCACCTTGAAATACTTTATCCACATACATTTATTGCATTAACAATGTGTAAATCATAGCAAAAAAGCAAATACGGACAAAGTTAAAGACAAACAAGTCGTTGGTTCAAAGTATAATTTTAAACTCTGTTGTAATTATAACACGGCAGATTTTTTGATACTCATTAATTTTTTAGATCAGTTAAAGAATAATTAATTCGTTTGAAAATATTCATTTTATGCACATTTATTGTGACACAAAAACAATTCTCCGCATCCAGTTCGTACCGTTGTTCTCGAATAAAACTTGAATCACACATAACACGATATCGACACGTGATCAATCATCGCAAAAAACCTTATAAAAGCATTAGTATCCAGTTGTACAGACAGCAGTGGTTAGCAGTTCTTGGTGCGACCAATGTTCAAACTT
This sequence comes from Orchesella cincta, assembly GCA_001718145.1. Lineage (NCBI taxonomy): Eukaryota > Metazoa > Arthropoda > Collembola > Entomobryomorpha > Orchesellidae > Orchesella > Orchesella cincta. The sequence goes on from LJIJ01006019.1 coordinate 1,891, forward strand.
CCCAGGCTTCGGTCAAACCGAAATTGAGTGTTCTGTTTACGTTGAAGTGGTTACATAAACTGCTTTTTGAGCAAACACCTCGAAAAGCAAAATATACCTTGCCTGTCAATCACGCCACATTGAATCCAACCAACCGCATGAATTTCTGAGAACAATTATCAATTGATCGTAATGCTTACATAACCAGTTCATAGTGAGGGGTGGTTCGCGTGAAGTGTTGGTTTCAGTACCTGCGTGTAATGCACACACACGCTCGCTCATGTGAGTACAAAGCCAGCTACCGCGTTACATTTCCCATCTTCACCGACATGTAAATTTTGAACTTCTTAAAGCTTGTGGTTTTTGTATCCCCCAAACGTCTACTCAAATCGTTGCCAACGGCGCATTCGATTCGAACTACAAGGCTTTCATTTTCTTTTAAATTCAAGCTTGTAGACGTTTGGGGAAAAAATTACTGTGGGAGCGATTCAATTTTGCAATTGTAACGGCTGAAAGTTTCGATTTGAAATTTTAATTATTTTTCATGGGCCCATCTATGGTTAAGAATCCATAATTAGGATAGGAACTAATAACCTTGTGGCCGTGTATGTTCTTCAAAAAAAACATAATTTAATACGTCAGTTCCCTGTGGAAGTTTAAGGCCCCATATATATCAGGGCGATAGGGTTTGCAAAATTCAAAATAAAAGCGCCATCGTAAATCGCCAATTAAAAACTGCATTTATGAGCCAAACGTCAAGGAAATCGGTGATTGAGTGCGTACTGAACCAACGCAGCTTCCCACCTTGACTGATAGTGTCAGTCTATTTTGTTGCCAACGGTGATAATGCGCTTATTTGCAATCTTGTTTCGCAACCAACACTCATGGGATGGAGGTTTGTATGAACAAACCAACATGTGCTGTTTGTTTTAAACATCTTACTGTATGTCATGATGTATCGTAAATTTTTTATATGATGAGGAAGAGAATATTTTTACTGTATTTGGGCAAGGTCCCCTTTATTGTATTTAAATAGGACAAATATAAGTGTGGCAGATGTAATATAAGAAAATTCCTCGCTCTATTGTAAAGAAACCTGCGTATGAGAGACTGAATTGCGATGAAATGTCGGAAAGCATGAATCTTTTTAATTAGAAAGTCGCGTATGACTAACATTGCGAAAAAGATCGGCAAACCCACAATCTCTTTACAATGTAAAATTTTTTTCGCATGTTAGCATTGTGTAGTCATTGTTACGTGTATATTTTTTTTAAAGCTTTCTTTCACAACATTTGAAACTACAATTTTTAACTACTCTATATTAAACTGATGGCTTATACAATTTTTTGTAAACTAATTTCTTTCCTGTAATATATGCAGTCTTATAATACAATACTCATTGAACTATCAATGCTGGCTTTGATTTTTGTGGCATCCTTAACATGCGGTTTTGTCCAGTGGGTTTGGGTTGGACTTCTCATGGTATTGTTCAATGTAACATGTCGTTTCTTTAGAGCGATTACGATTATGTGAACGCAAATATATTCTTTTTGATAAATGTCGACATGTAGCAGTAATTATTCCACGTCTCATTCGACCTTTCAAAGGAAGCTGAACTATACGTTGTGTCTATACTTTTACGCTCGATTATCTAAAGTTCACTACCGTTGGTGTTATTTCTTCACGGCAAGATTTTAAAACTCGCAAAGTGTATGTAGAGTATGCAAGGCCCAAAGCTGGCACACTCATGTGTAGATATTTTCAGATGCAATGATGTTTATAATTTAATAATGTTTTAAATTTAACATGATTCAGACCTGAATAGATATTTTCATAAAGTGGTATTGAACGCGAGGTAATTTAAATGGAGTATACTGAAGTAATTTTCAGAATGTTTCATATGAAATTTTAGAGTATGTGTTCAACAAGCTTGGATTTTGAAGATTTTACACATATCCCAATACTTAATAGGCGATGAAGTCTAAATTATTAGATCGCAACTTTCTAGACAAAGTTGCGAGATTTCTACCTACGCCTGTTTCTTAGCAAAATCTGCGCGATTTCTTATATACATCTGCATGTTTAAATGCATCCCTTTAAAATAGTCTTACAAGAAACAAACAAAGTGCCCGTCGTTTTTTGTGAATGTCGCTTTAATACTAAAGCATATTGCATGACAATACTAATTGAGCTTTCTAATTTTTAAAGTTTTAAAAGACTTGATAAATAGTATTTTTTAAATTGATGTTGCAATTAAAATTCAAGAAAATCTTAAGTTGAAAATATGGTGTTGAATAATGGAAAATAATTATTCATAGAGTGTAATGAATTTGAGATAATGCAGTTGTAAAGATAGTTTTTGGGGGCCAGAATGAGCCTCTCAGTGGATCGCCTGCTTGGAGCCCGTACCTGATGACTCTTTTATTCAGAATATTATGCTGAATTTGCGAATGCAGATACAACCGAAAGTCATCGTATATGCTTTGTTATCTAGGCAGGAAGAAACTGTTAGGACCTGAATATTTAAGGAAATCATTTCCTAAATAAATCTTTTTGAAATTTGCAAGCTAACTCGGCTTTACAACAAATGGAACTAAAGTAATTCCTTAAAAAACTCTCCATTCGTCTTTAAGAAACTACATAAATATTAATTAAATATTTTCTTCTGTGTGACGATAACACTACTTACATAACAGCTTTTACTTCCATAAATACACAAAACAATGTAACTTTAAGTTTAAGCGAAAACTTTCTGGAGTAGAGAGTACATATCCTATTTTCAGAAGCAAAGGTATAATTTTACAGGTTCGAAAATCGACGGTTAGGTTTCAAAGTAGAATTTTGAACCATGGTGTAATTAGAATACATTACAAAACATTTTAAGTATTCATTGCACATATAATGATCATGTGTCGGATTTTTTCGTGTAAGGTATTTGATGAATATTCCACTTCAGTTTTGGGATATAGAGACATTCAATGGTGTTAAAAGTATGCGATTTATATAATAATTGCATCACTCGACTCTCATGAATTTTATACTCATTTATCGTGACGCAAATAAAAATTTGCATCATCCCTTTCGTATCGTTATTCTCAATTAAACCGTCTATCTCACGGTAAATATTCAATTATCGCAAAAAAATTAATAAAAGTATTAACATCGCACGTTACATCAATCCTTGTGGCGACAATGTCAAACTCCCCAGACAACTGTTTTAGGCATTACAAGTGATTATGGTTTGTGTACCCCGATGTAGTTACACAAACTGTTTTGAGCAAACACTCGAAATGAATACAATATAACTTGCCTTTCAATCAAACCACATTGAATCCAACGGCCGACCTGAATTTATTGATAACATTTATTATCCATAATGCCTAACTAACCCAGTTAATAGACCATTTGTTCCAAAAGAGATTGACACCGTCATTTGTTGCAATTTGTCGGTAAAAACATTCATGAGGGAGGTTGTTGTGGGAGAGACAAACTTTCATGTTTCTTTCCAAAATATTCTTGTCTGTGGTGTTGGTTGTTAATCTTTTTTATATGGAGCAAAATAAATATTGACTAAAATTGAGCCGAAATGAGGACGTATAAATCTGTGTGTACTGGTTTTGGCATCACTGGCAAGCAACTTTGTCTTCAGCAGCGTCTTACGGGAAACTACAAAGCCATTGACTTTCTGAACGTCGCTTTTAAAAACCAAAGCATACTGCACGCAATACTAATTGAGCTTTCTAAACTTAATTTTTTAAAGACTTGCTGAACCGTTTTCTATTAAAAAATTAATGAAAGAGATTTGTTTCATATTTTTCATTTTATAAATCCATGCAACAGAAAGAAAGGTTGCATAGAGTTTTTGAAAATCTAAGAATACTTGATGGCTTCCCAATACGTGCGAAGGATGAGATGCCTAGTAGTTAGCTCGCATTTGAATAAACTGGTAAAGAACTTTTATGGCTTTAGGAATGTAAAATGGAGTTACTCGTTTGGAAGTTGAGGATCAATAATAGCGCAGCCCATAAACTACTTTTAGCAACCCAAAACAAAAAACAGATTTCCCCATCTGAGACTTCGTCATTATTAAAATAACAAATTAAACATTTTATTTTGTTTTCGATACCATGGAGTAGTTATTATTTGCAATAGTACAACTGTACAATGTCACATTAATTTGATATCATTATCAAATTTTCAGAAAATGAATTTTAATCACGTTAAGTTAAAGTTTGGTCGCAAGTTGTTACGTTTACACGTAACTATGATCCATGTTGTAATACACGCCGCAAACCCGGTGGAGAAGAAGTGGCATAGAGTTTTGGAAAATTTGTAGCTGAACGGAAAATAGGTGGAAAGTGAATCTATTATTAGACTTAAGTGCGAACTATTATATGACCACTAATATAGCCGGCATCCCCAAAAATGCCGTCAATTTTGCAACACTATTGGCTGATTGACAGTTAATAACACAAAGATTTGTTTAACAACAAAAGGAATGTATTTAAACACAGCAAAAATTAAAAGAGTGAAGTAAGGAAAGGTGTCCGGCCTCGGTCCCGATAGATAAAAAACCTCAATGTTTTATTGCAATAGTGAATCTCGTTAAGTAATGGTCTATCCTCTGCGAGCTATCTTTATTCTCCGCCCATTTAACTGTTATCAACTAATCAGTATCTATTTTTTCCTAGGCGCTATCTCGCTCCACTTCCCATGGTTAACTATTGTGGTTTTCTAGCGCAAACGATTGACGGCAGTGTTAATTGCGCGGTTTGTAATGGGGGCGATGTGAAAGTTTATTACAACCGTAGAAATCTACAGAGAGAATACTGCATAAATAACGTACATGGAACGTAAAAGTTTAGTTGACAGACAAAGGAGTTCTATAGAAGTCCTGCACGGCCACTTAATAATTAAACAACATACAGACAGAGCGTTTTGATCTAGATTGGACATTGTGATCATTCATCACTTAGTAAATGTTATGTTTTCAAGTATTTAAGTATAGTGTTGTGTATTGATAACCATTTCTTTCAGGTTTTGGCATATATGTATATAATGGCTTGTGCTCATAAAATTATTTCATGAATAATGACCTCTTTTACGAGGCATTAAGTTACACCGACGGTTGCGATATCAGCAGGAGTCGCAAGTATCCACTTTTTTCATTCTGCTAAAGTAAAACTCAAATCTGACGGCAATAACAAATTACTAAGTACGTGTGTATTATACAATTATGATGTGGTTGGTGTAGAGTATAATCAAGTGCATTCGCTTTTGCAGTTTTATTGTGTATTTTGTACGCAATGAAATGAAATACTTTGTCTACTCTTTCGAGAGGCTTTCTTTGAAACGTCCAAGCATATTTGTGAACAGTTGTGAATCAAATGCACAAACTGCAGCATATTTCCCATTTGATGTAAGTGAGTAAATGACAGATTTAAGCTTAATTATGAGGCAGGAACGGAGTGAGCTTAAAAATCGGATTTTTCTCATGTACTTCCAATATAGTCAAGTGGGCATTATGCATTCAGAGAAAAATAATTCGGATAAGCTTTATTGAACTTTACACATTACTTTGCAGTTTTTACCAATCGAAACTCTACGTATTTAAGTTTATTCTGCGCTCGAAATGCTTCAACCAAATACATATAGTAATAGTACTCAAAAATGTGTAAATCCTACTAAATAAGCAAATACAAAGCTAGGTTGAAAAACAAGTCCATGTTTCAAAGCTGAATTTTGAACATCAAATAAATTATCATATCTGTTTTGTAAAATTGCAACAAGATCAGTTCAAATTCAGCTTTGAAACATGGACTTGTTTTCAACCTAGCTTGTATTTGCCTTATTTAGTAGGATTTACACATTTTTGAGTACTATTACTATATGTATTTGGTTGAAGCATTTCGAGGAGAATAAACTTAAATACGTAGAGTTTCGGATTGGTAAAAAACTGCAAAGTAATGTGTAAAGTTCAATAAAGCTTATCCGAATTATTTTTCTCTGAATGCATAATGCCCACTTGACTATATTGGAAGTACATGAGAAAAATCCGATTTTTAACTCACTCCGTTCGGCTCATAATTAAGCTTAAAATCTGTCATTTATTCACTTACATCAAACGGAAAATATGCTGCAGTTTGTGCAATTGATTCACAACTGTTCACAAATATGCTTGGACGTTTCAAAGAAAGCCTCTCGAAAGAGTAGACAAAGTATTTTTCATTTCATCGCGTACAAAATACATAATAAAACTGCAATGGCGAATGCATTCGATTGTGCTCTACACCAACACATCATAATTGTATACTACACTCGTGCTTAGGAATTTGCTAATTCCGTCAGATTTGAGTTTTACTTGAGCAGAATGAAAAGGTGATACTGGCAACTCCTGCTGGTATCGCAACGCGTCGGTGTAAACTTAATGCCTCGTAAAAGAGGTCATTATTCATGAAATTAAGTTTTATGAGCACAAGCCATATATATACATATATGCAGAAAAAAAAAAATGGTTATCAATACAGCAACACTATACTAAATACCTTGAAAAATAAACTGATAAGTGAAGATGATCACAATGTCCAATCAAGATCAAAAACGCTCTGTAGTATGTGTTAATTATTACAACAAGGTTCATAGTTTTACATGTAAACGTAACGAGTTGCGACCAACTTTTAACTTAACGTAATTAAAATTCACTATCTGAAAATTTGATTTGATATCAAATTAATGTGACATTGTACAGTTGTACTAATTTCAAATAAAAACTATTCCATGGTATGGAAAACTAAATAAAATGTTTAATTTGTTATTTTAATAATGACGAAGTCTCGGATGGGGAAATTTGTTTTTCTACATCGAGTTGCTAAAATTGGTTTATGGAGCTGCTAATATTTTTCCTCACTTCCAAACGAGTAGCTCCAGTTTCATTCCTAAAGCAACAAAAGTTCGTTACCACGTATTCATGAATGCGAGCTAACATCTAGACATCTCATTCCTTCCATCAATATTTTAGATTTTCAAACTCTTGCAAGTATGCCTCTTGCAAGTCCAGAAGCATCGTGCTACAATTAAAACTTACTTCAATACAAGAAAATGCATTTTATGCGACATTCACCTTTCTTTCTGTTGCATTGATTTATTGAAAATGAAAAATATGAAACAAATCTCTTTCATTAATTTTTTAATAGAAAACGGTTCAGCAAGTCTTTAAAAAATTAAATTTAGAAAGCTCAATTAGTATTGCGTGCAATTGCTTTGATTTTAAAAGCGACGTTTTGAAGTCAATGGCTTTGTAGTTTTCTCGTATTGCTGCTGAAACAAAGTTGTTTGCAGTGATGCAAAACCAGGACAAGATTTTTACGTAAGCTTGGGCTCAAGTTTAGTCAATATTTAACCTGCTCCATATAAAAAAGGTTAAGAACCAACACCACAGACAAGAATATATTTGAACGAAACATGAAATGTTTGTCTTCGCACAACAACCTGCCTCTCATGAATGTTTTTACCGACAAAATTGCAACAAATGAGGTGTCAATCTCTTTTGGAACAAATGGTCTTTGAAACCGATTAGTTAAACATTACAAGTAATCGATAAATGTTCACGATGAATTCATGTTGTTTGTTGGATCCAATGTGGTTTGATTGACAGGCAACTGATATTGTCCTTATTTCGAGTGTTTGCTCAAAAAACAGTTCATGTAATCACTTCGGCGTACACAAATACATTATTCTTGTTGACCTAACAAACCATTGTCTGGTAAAGTTTGAACATTGGTCGCACGAAGATCTGCTGTACACGTGGATGTCAATACTTTTATTACATTTTTGGTGATGATCGATCACTTCTATATACCGTGTGATTGAAGTTTTAAATTGAGAATAACGATACAAAACGGATGATGTCAATTTTTTTTGGCGTCTTGATAAATAAATTGGTCTAAAATTAATGAGAGTTGAGTGATGCAATTATTTTTCAAATTACTTACTTGTTACACCATTGCATGTAGCATCACTGTACACAAAAAAATCCGATACACGATTACAATATGCAATGGATAGCATAAATGTTTTGTCATGTGTTCTTATTACAACATGGTTCATAATTCTACTTTGAAACAAAAACGGTCTATTTTCAAACTTGTAAATTATACTTCCGGTTTTGAAAAGCATTTCTGAAAAGTTTTTTTTACTGTAGATTTGCAGAAATGAAAGCTGTTATGTAATTAGTGTTATCATCTCACTGAAGAAAAAATTAATTTATATTGATACAGTTTCTTAATGATAAATTTTGTGTGTTATAAGGAATCAGTTTAGTTCCATTTTTTGAAAGCCCAGCTATTTTGCTAGGTTGAACAAGATTTAGTTAATGAGTTTATTTCTTTAAACCTTCAGGATCTATTAGTTTTTCCTACTTACCCATCTATTTAGAAATTTGGAAAAGATTTATTTATGAATTTAGTTCGTTAAAAATTCAGGGTTTACGAGTTTTTTCCTACCTAGATAACGAAGCATATGC
>LJIJ01006020.1:0-10389 GCA_001718145.1 Orchesella cincta
GCGTATGACTCAAATGAGATAGTGACTCAAATGCAGAAGTCATGTTGAGCATCGTTACGTGGTCCAATATCCATTTTATATCGGTTTGCTTGAGTCACTAATGTAAATTTCTGCTAGAGTAACAAATAATGGCGATCTTAAGATGATATTTACAAGAGCGAAAAGCGGACCGTTCTTTTATTCCATCACGTTGAATTGGCTGCAATCTGCAGTTGACTTCTGGTTGCTGTGTAATAATACCTTCTTCTGAAGAAAGAGGATCTAAAATTAAAAAGTATGAGTGTCTGGTCTCGATGTTATATACGGTAGGATGAAACGAATCGCACATTATTATTACACATAGATTTTGACAAAAAAAAAAGTAGCGATGCATCTTGAGGCTATAAAAAATAAAAAACCGTTACGTACTACACGTTCAAGATCAAAACTGTCTTGCTGTGAGTGTGCCAGAGTCAAAGCAAAAGAGTGAGCTTGAACTTGCTGGATTTGCGATGTGAAATATTTTGAACAGTTTGTACTCAATGGGCTATAAATAACAACTTCGTGCTCACAGCGACAAGTATGAGTTGAAGAGCTTTGCGATCGGTGGACCAAACCTATTAATTTGGCTATAGATGCTTTCTTCATATGAGCTACTGCTACTGGTTTAGTGGATTGGATGCGGATATACCATACAATGAGTCTGATAACGGCTTTATATCGAAATGGACTCGGCTTGTAATAAAACGCAAACTTTTGCATGCGTGTTTATTTTGAAATCGACAGTTTAATGATCCGTTCAGCAGTATTTTATGGACATACAATACCAACGGTAAAAAATCACACTGATCGTCCATCGTTGACGATGGATGATGGAGGCGTCTGATAATTAACGAAATGAAAAATGTTTCAACAGGAAATTATTACCATGCGCATTCGTTCGGCTATAAAATACGTTGCATATTATTTGAACAATAATGCATATAATGAGAGTTTATAGCAGACAACAAACTATAATATTTTTTGTAAACTCTCATTTTAATTACTACCCAACGGCCCAACTAACTCATTGCTGCCACCTAACAGGGTTTATTGCTGAAATTGGAATCAATTTTATTACTCTCCAGTGTTAATGACCATGTGCTCACGCGTTATTTTATTTAAATTTTATGATATCCTCGCATGCAGCCAACACAAAAGTAATTCTATAATCCTTCCTTCCTTTCTTGGTTTTTATGAGGCAGAAAAGGGTGTTTTCACGACTTGGTAACAATATGCTGATTATAGTCAAACTCGAATGGATTTTTTTTTGATGGGCGATCCCAAACAAGTCGCTAATTTTAAAGGGTTCTTTATTGTCGCTCGAGTTCATGGAACTAAAACATTCTCATTTCACATCACAGGGTGTTCCTTGTTATCCTTGTGTGAATATCAACAAGAGAGAAGTCACTATAAAAATGAGTTTAATGAGTACTTGTTGTTTCTAGCCAGTTGAGGCAATGCCTCTTGTCATTTTGGGGTTTCAATGGAATCTAAAATTAGATGTACCTAAATTAATGCGTGATTTATGGAAGTATGAATCATGGCATTCCATTGTGGAAAATAGTTTTATGCTTTAGGTGACGAATTAAGTATGTGCTTGCTGATCATCTCAAGTTGGTTGTGTGTTTTACAACCGTTTCTTAATGATGTTGATATAAACATGAAATATGAAGGATCTAAAATGAAATACAAACGGGGTACTTTCTTCCAAGGAATGATTAGGCTTCATTGCGGCTACTTGTTTGTTTTAGCTAGAAATATTATAAAAAAGAATGTGAAGAATGACTCATGTTTGAGCTACACATTAAGAGCAGTCCACTAATGAAAATAACCATGCGGAATCTCCTTTATCATGAATGAGGCATGCGTTGCGGTCTTGCGGCAAGTCGATTTGATACTCATTTGTATCTTTGAACGGCCGACGTCTGCAAACGTCTGTGTTATTCCAGTTGCGCTTTCTAATTCAGTGATCGGGCAAATCCTTATTGATTCAGTATAACTCCTAATTCCAGTTTATACAAAAATGTCTTGTAGAGGTATATGTCAATCCGTATTTACAACCAAAGTAGCACTCAAGGATATTGAACTTTCCATATTTGCATTGACGCTGCATGAGCTAACTTACGATTAGTATTCTAACCATTAATTTGAATGGAAGCTAAAAACCGGTAGCAGATCTTGTCCATATCATTTAACGAGAATGACAGGTTTTACTAATTTTACGCTATCCATTTTTATACCAGTTGTCCAAGCCGGCGCTCCGTCGTGATGTTTGATTTTAACACATTTTTTATCATTGTGATCCTCATTTTCGCTCTGGCAAATGGAGGTTAGACGGAGAGAAAGACTAGAGAATCTACAGACTCGCGCTGCGTCAAACGCTAACTGCATCAAAGGAGCCGTAAGTTTAACATTTGCTAACATTTTACTACTATTCATGTAACTCAATTGGGTAAGCTTGATTTTTACACTTAACAGAACACAAGAAGACAAGAATAACAAAAGTATGTGAAAAAATTGGGCGAGCCTATACGGATCACCCATGAGCATCGACACTTCTGTTCAACTTCTCGCAACTTTCAAACAATGAAGTTAAGAGGGAAAGAGATAGTAGTAGTGCCTACTCGTCCGAAATCGTGTCAAAATCTTGATTCCGCCATCAAAAGTAGCAATGATGATTATTTTAGAGATTATTGCGATCGTACGGACACAATACCATACCTGCAAACTAATTGTAATCGAACAGTTCAAAAATGCGCTTTAAAAAGTTGAAAACAGGCAGCAAATGGCAATGAACGTCAACTGGTTAGCTACCTTGACAACGCCAAAGCAGCGGGTGGAATTCTGCAAGGTCTCTTGATGCTCTGGGACCGTCTTCCCAAAGAACAAAAGACTAAACTAATTGAAGCTGTCAAAGAGCTTTGTGAACGCGTGAAAAACCACAAAGCGCTGCAGGTGTATTCAAAAGTTGGTGGGTTGATCTTCGTCGTAGCAATCGATGCCGTATCTCTTCCTTTCGAATGCTTTGATAAGCATGAAACGTTGGTACTCTGACGAAATTACAGGAGTGCGGTGTGTGCAAAACAATGCATTGATTCTCTTACAAAACGTGTCGGTGAGCTGCTGGAACTGTAATTGGAGCGGTTGCTGGTGCTGCAATTTTTCCAGGAATTGGAGCTCTTATAGGTGCAAAGCTGGAGGTTTGGTTGGTAAAGCCATATTCAACACCTTGGGTGACGCAAGTACCAGCAGGATATTTGATTTCTGACAGTGGCTTTGGAAAATGCATATAATTTTCTGGGAGTAAATCATAGATGCTCAAATGAAGAATTAAACAAAATTTGAGTCTGCAAGCTTTATTCCAGATAAGGCTGCGTAAAAAGTTTGTTCTGTTACAGTTTCATTTGGCAACTATTATGTGTTTACAAAATTATGATGCAATCAATCGTCAAATCGAAAATCAACTCAGTATCAAATGAATTTTGTATGCCTTTGACAATTTTATGGGGATTAATGTTGTTGCAATAAAATGTGGTTTTATTATTGATTGAAAGTGTGTGACTATATTCATTTGTTTGGCTTTCATTTAAACTAAATATATAGCATATTTCATCCATTCCCCATCTCACCTATGTACAAGCATCCTTTTCAGATACTTCCTCTATTTTTGTGGAACAATTAGCTGCGCTAAGGAAATTATACGATAGGGAAAGCCTGTAGTGATAGAAAGCACGTCAATTGATGACTCTTGGATGAGCTAATTCGTTTTTTATGTGGTTTTTTATTTGAATTTTTCCTACTGCCATTCTACAGGGCTTTGTTTAGCCGGTGAGCAAGGGCAGCTGTTGGTCGTTCTCTTGTTCTGCTTTGAAGGTGTTCCATAACATTCCCTTGCAATTTTACGTGATCTCCAATAACGTTTTTAATAAAAAGTAATAATGATACAATATCTATTTAACCTTTTGAATCACCCCGCCACCATTGATTGAAAATTGGGTACTTTTCAACTGCATCGAAAGTCAAATTCTGGAAAGTTTCATGCACGTTTTAAGGGTTTTTCATAAAACATCCGAACTGCTTGATTAAAACGAGAGCACTGACTGAATGTGTTTTTATTACAAATTACAATTATAATATCAGCCCTAAAAATTTAAATTTCAAGAGAGGTTTTAAAATTTGATGTCACATACTATATAAATACATATCGAATAAATCTCATCTCCGGTTACAATTAAATTCACCCCTGGAATTCGGATAGCTCCCTTTAGCTCCAAAAGGGGAAAGCTGACGAATAATGAGAGCCTGACGAATGTGGAAAGCCGTAGAAATATGAAAAGCTGGACGAACGTGGGAAGCTAAACGAATGTGGAAAGCTTGACAAGTAAGCACGCTAAAATATTTGCAATAAGGTAACAAACCAGGCAGATAGTAGATTAAGGTAAAAATACTTACAATTTTAATCGTCTATTTAAAACTGAACAAAATTTCAGCCGACGACCAATGAAAAGCGATATATGATATGGAAAGCATGCGTAGTAAATAGAAATAGTTTAAATATTCAATGTGTGTGAGCTCAGTTGGAGTTGGTCGAATTGCAATATTTGTAGGTCAAATTTGTCATTAAATAAAATTTGAAAGTTTGATTCAAAAAAATTTCTCTCACGCACAGCATTGAGCATTTATTGAACTTTTCTGCACGCATTTACTACTCCAGTATAAGAAATTATTAATTTTCTAGATGAATTTCTTTATGAAATTTTCTGCAATGTTGATATAAATTCTTCTTCATAGTAAATTGTTTAGAGCATTCGTCACATTTAAATGGTCGCTGTTTTTCATCCGAAGTAACGGAATTATGCTTTCTTTTCCTGTAACAAATAAAATAATTCTTACATATGTTGTTTCAAGTTGGACTTTAAGTTGTAGTTCACACTGCACACTTTGCAAAGGTACACTACGGGATCTTCATGAATGGATTTGAGATGTCGTAACATAGCGTCCTTTCTAGAGTATGATCTGAAAATACAAAAACCATCATAATTTCTTCCTAACGATTGGAAAATAAAATCACTGTGAATTTATTGGTTTACGATTTTATGTTATTTAACTTACTTGTCACATTCAGGGCATTTAAATTGTTTTGTACAAAGTTTTGGTGGTGTAACACAATTTCCCTGTGGAATGGCCTGAAGTTTTGGAGGTGGTGGAATTTTTTCAAGTTGTCTTATATTTTCCAGGTCTGTCTGGCTAGGTGCCGGCATTAGCTTGGGTAATTGAGCACGAATAGTATTTCTTGATGAAACAATAGGATTTGATGAACCTGTTCTGGATTCTACAAATGGTACTAATTGAAGTTCTTGATTTCCATTAGTTGTTTCATCACACGCATTCAAAATTGGGTCATGGGCATGCTCAGCAATTTGATTAGAGTGAGGTTGTTTTCTTTCAGTCACAGATTGACAGGTTTGATCTTCAAAATGATTCTGGTTACTTATTGCTTTGCTTTTACACTTGCGGCTTAATTTTATCCTTGCTTCAATTTTATGCTTACGAAATCGCTTTTCTTTCTGGATACAAAAAAGCAATAATTCACGTCACGTAAAAGATTTGCTTTTTTAAATTATCATATACATTCATAGTATTACCATAATGTGGCAGTTATTATAAAAGTAGGTTAGCTGTTCTCCTGCTTTGATTTTTCTGGATGCCGATAAAACATACAGCGGCCAGGTTTCCCATTCGTACCTTTCTATTTTGAGATTGGCAACCTTCTTACCAGAATGGTTGCAATATCTTGCGATTCCACCATATTTTTTGGAATTTATGACGAGGTGTCCTTCGCCGCAATTTGAAATTTTCATCCCGTACTTAGATGGCAATTCCTGTAAATCTTTCATCAATGTGATTTCTCCAACATAAAACATTACTCGTTTACCTTTTGGAATATCTTTTAAGGTTTTTACTCCATCTCCCAAATCAGGAATCTGTGTGTCATATATTAGTAGCCATGGCCAATCATTAAATTCCCAAGGCCATACAGTACAGTTTTCATTCATCTTGATAGCGTTTCCGGAGTCTATTGTTTTTGGGCTGCAAATAATTCTGGAACCGGCGTTCATGCATTCCGTGGATGTACATTTACCTGGGCTCTGTTGTCATTTGGTGAGCAAATAAGCATTCCGTTTACATTCGAACTAGCAAATATTAGTCAATTTTGAGACTGAACAAAAAGTACGAATACACGAACACAAATTGAAATTATATCCGTAGTTTTATATACACAAAATACAACGTGATTTGGAGATTTGAAGTTGATTGGTTTAAAAATATTATTTGCTAATTTTATATTTAGAAATGCTTATTTGCCCAAAATTTGGTACATTTTGAAGGGTTAGTAATTGCCGCTGGACGAGTACGTCGTTCACACAACCTAAACAAAATAAAACCTCATATTAAAGTTCGTTTAGTTTAAAAATATATTAAATAGTACATAGTAAACATACAGTGTTTGGTTTGGATAACTCCATCTCGCTTGAAGTATCCTTCATTATATTTCCTGGCTATACAAAGCAACATTGCATATAAAATAATTTAAACTTCATGTGCTACAAAGGAAGATACATACTTGAATATAGCTTACCTGCCACGCGCAAAAGTGTAAGTAGGTTACATTTAGCAGAATCCTGAAGTACATCAAACAAAACATTTATGAGATGGCTTTACAGAATTGGGCTTTCCATATCAAATGTAGCGTAAAACATGATGAAACAGCACCATATGGATGAGAAACAAGGATGGTCTTTACATACATTCCAAACACATCTGTAATGAAATAAAAATATGTGTCAAAATTGGTAAACAAATGAAACCTACAAAAAATATTGTATTAATTTACATTTATATAACAATTCCTTTTGTTGGCATGTATATAAACGAATGAACTTACCGAATTACTCCAGTGTGATGTGGCAAGTTGGTTTGGATACATTAAAATGTAAATTCTGCCACTACATTTGATATGGATGGCCCTGATGTAAAAACATTGAGTTGACACTGACATTTATATTACCTTCATGGCTTAATTTGCGTTTCAGTTACAGTTTCCAATGAAGTACACGTCCTGTTAGCTAGTGCACATAGCTAAGTGCAATGCACCTAATAATTTTTTTTTCACTTTTGCTATATTGCTGATGCTATACAACAAATTTCGGCTAACAGCAAGTTTCATTCCTTATCTACGAAATGTAGAGTGACGATTGACTACATTTGTATGCAATACAACATACATTATAGGGTATTGATTACGTGGTTCTTCATTAAATACGTGTTATCACTGTTTGAACAAGTAATAAAAAAAAGAGTTCCACTTTTTTTAACTCACCGTTGAACGTTTTTTACTGTTCAAACAGTGATAAAACACGTATTGAATGAAGAACAAATAATCGATACCCTTAATAATGGATGTTGCTATTGCAAAAAATGTACGTCCAATCGTCGCTCTACATTGCCTAGCATAAGAATGAAACTTGCTGTTAGCCAAAATTTGTTGTATGGCATCAGCCAATATAGCAAAAAGTGGAACAGTTTTTATTTATGTGGATTGCATTTAGCGTTATACTTAACTAGCTAATAGGTACGAGTACTTCATTGGAAATTGTAAACTGATAACGCAAATAAGCCATGAAGGCTAATATAAGAATGTCTAGGTCGTTCAACTCTAATTTAAATCAGGGCACATCCATATCAAATGGTAGCGGCCCCAGAATTTACATATTACTATATCCAACCAATTGCCACATCAACACTGCGAGTAATTTCGGTAAGGTTATTCCGTTTAAATATCTATGTCTATACTAATATATTGTCTTATATATATATATTTATATCAATATTTTTGTAGGTTCATTGTTTTTATCTATATTTTGACACCATTTTATTCTATATCTATATTGGAATGGTCTTTATTTATATAATCATTCCTTGACACCAATGTGTTCACACCTGTTTACGCGACATTTGATATAGGAAAGCCCATGTTGTAATATCTATTTCTCTATATATATATTTTGTATCTCTATCTGCAAAGATATCACCGCGTGGCAGGTTAAGCCTATATTGAAGCATTTATCCTCATTTGTAGCATATAAAGTTTAAATTATTTTATATTCAATGTTGCCTTTGTATAGCCAACGGAAATATAATGAAGGCATACTTCAAGCGAGATGGAGTTAATCCAAACCAAACAACTGTAGGTTTTGCACTTTGCGAATTTAATGCCGTTGTTTTTAAACTAAATTGGAGAAGTTAGTCATGAGCTTCATTTTGTTTAGGTTGTTTAATACGTACTCGTCCCAGCGGCAATTTAACAAAACCCTTCAAAATGGGACACAAATTTGGGCACAATAAGCATTTCTAAATATCAAATTAGCAAATAATTTGTTTTAACTAAATCGATTTCACGAATCACGTCTGTATTTTAGTGTAATAAAAACTACGATTATAATTTCAATTTGTGTATGTGTATTCGTACTTTTTGTTCAGTCTAAAAAATTGACTAATATTTGCTTGTTTCGAATGTAAAAACGTAATGCTTATTTGCTCACCAAATGACAACAGAGCCCAGGTAATGGTACATCCACGCGATGCAAGAACGCCGCGCTTCCAAATTATTTGCAGGCCAAAAAGTATTAGACTCCGGATACGCAATCAAGCGAATGAATGAAAAATGTACTGTCCTATGGCCTTTGGCGAATTTTAATGAGGGTGGCCATGGCTACTAATATATGACACAAAGATTCCTGATTTGGGGGAGATGGAGTAAAAACCTGAAAGCATATTCCAAAAGGTAAACGAGTAATGTTTTATGTTGGAGAAATCACGATTGCATGAAGATTTACAGGAATTGATCTAAGTACGCGGTTATTGAAAATTTCAAATTGCGACGAAGCGACACCTCGTCATACAATTCCAAAAAGTATTGGTGCGGGTTGCAATGGTATTGCCATCATTCTGGGAAGAAGGTTGCCCAACTCTCAAAATGTGAAAGGTATGAATGGGAACCTGCCCGCCGCTGTATTTTATCAGCATCCAGAAATTATAAAGCAGTCGAGAACAAAGCTTACCTACTTTTTTATAAATGACTGCCACATTATGCGTAATACTATGAATGTATATGATAATTTAAAAAGCCAATCTTTTATGCGACGTGAATTATTGCTTCTCTATGTATCCAGAAAGAAACAGCGATTCCGTTAAGCATAAAATGAAGCAAGGATGAAATTAAGCCGCAAGTGTAAAAGCAAAGCCAATAAGCTAACCAGAATCTTCTTGAAGATCAAACATGTCAATCTGACAGAAAAAACAACCTCACTCCAATCAAATTGCTCAGCATACCGTGACCCAATTTTGGAGTGTGTGTGATGAAACAACCGGATACAAATCAAGGAACTTCAATTATACCATTTGTAAAACCCAGAACAGGTTTATCATTATTCTTATTGAAATCACCTATTCGCTTCTCAAGTTACCCAAGCTAATGCCGGCCCACCTAGCAGGCAGACCCGACGAAATAAAAGGCGCTTGAAGAAACTTCCACCCACCTCCAAAAAACTTCAGCGCCATTCCACAGGGAAATTGTATATAAACCACTTAAACTTTGCCTACAAACAATTTAAATGCCCTGAATGCTTGACAAGTAAGTAAAATAACAATAAAAATTGTAAACCAAAAAAAGATTCGCAGTGATTTTTATTTTCCAATCCTTAGGAAGAAGATATGGATAGTTGTTGTATTTTCAGATCATACTCCAAGGAAAGGGACGCCTAATGCTACGACATCTCAAATCCATTCATGAGGATCCCGTAGGTACTTTGCAAAGTGCATGCAGTGCTGAACTACAATCTTAAAGTCCAACTTGAAACAACATATGTAAGACATTAAAATATATAAAATTTCTATTCATAAAAATAAACAAATACCTGCAAAAGTTATTTTATTGTTACAGGAAAAGAAGCATAATTCTTACTTCGCCATGAAAAACAAACGACCATTTAGGCTTTGTGACCCACATGCTCTAAACAACTTTACTATGAAGAATCAATTATATCAACATTGCCAGAAATTCAAAAGAAATTCACCATCAAATTAATAATTTTTCTTAGACTGGAGTAATAAATGCTGTGCATAAAAGTTCAAATAAATGATCAATGCTGTGCGTGAGACAAATTTATTACTTTTTATCAAACATTTTAAAAATTTTATTATCGACAAATATTGACCTACAAAATATATTGCAGACTAGGACCAACTCAGCTCACACACATTATTTAAACTATTTCTATTACTACGTATGCTTGGCCACCATAAATC
>LJIJ01006021.1:0-10388 GCA_001718145.1 Orchesella cincta
GGCATAGAACTGAGTTCATATGGCGCGACAGCTAGTAGGAATGGATATAATCAGCGTGAAGATATTATTTTATGTTATTACTTTGCAAATTCTTAAAACTTAGCATCAATAGAACCAGATACCTTTATTAATTTAAAACCAACCTGTTCCGAAGCGTTGAAAGAGTCGAAAACCCAGGTGTGCAGTCCTCTATTTCCACCATCTATGGTTATCCAATTGGTCGCAATCCCTGCCAGCAACTTTCCATTTGACGTGTTTAAAATCGGGTGCTGGAAGGCATGGCACTTCGTGATAAGCGCTATAAAAAATATCACGGTGAGTTGGATATTTAATCCTGCCATTATAGCTTTTGTTGTTATGAACACATATAAGAATATGATAATGATATATTAACTAATAAAAAATAGATGTAATTACTTTTAAACGCTTTAGGATGGTCATTGCATAGTTTCATTTTTATTTTTGTATTTCAGTGAAATTTTATTGCTATTGTTTATTTGAGATCATTAGTTTCTAATGTTATTGTTATAAATCGATTAGATATTCCCAACGCACCACTATCTATCTATATTAGAAGTGAAAGTTTAGAAAGCATTGATTTGAAAAGATTTGATTATGTAGTAAATCAATTCAATCGTATATTTAAAAAATTTACGCAGATAAAATTTTATTTCCAACACAATGGAATTATCTTTAAAAAATCCCTTCATCCTTTAGCATACTATTGGTAATGACATGAGTTACAACATCATAAATGACCATAATTCATGGAATTCATACCGCTGCACTAAATATGCCGTCATCATCTTCATAATACTAGTTTTGTTATTTCTGGTAAGATAACGGGCATTCACATGAATTGCATAACACTGCACGATCTGGGGTACTATGAGCTCTCCTTCCTTTGTCTTGCTTTGTTAGCCCTAGCTTTGTTTAGATCGCATTTATTCACTTTCATCCACTTGCATTTGCGCACAGTTCTGATTGAAGGTTCAACCATGCATCTGAATGTTCTTATTCCAAACTGAAATAATATTGATTAGTTGTTTTCACACTCATGAATGAAGTCATTTGTTTATCATTCATAAGTTTTTACATTATTATGTTACCTTTCATACTTCTATGAATGTGTAAATGAAGGAAAGTGATACCGATACAACATGAACATTATGTATCAGTAGCATGATTTTGAATAGGGAAATGGATATGAATACTCATGAAGTAGTAGCTCAGTTTACACAATCCTGCATAATATGTTATGTTGAACAAAAAGCTGTCAAGATTTTAGAGTTTCTCCAGAAGTTTGTTGATACATATATGTGTACAATTGGTATGAAATACTGAAGTATTGTGTTTGGGAGTTTTAGATGAAGTATGCAATGTCTGATGTTGAACATTCTTCAATCAAGTAGTCAATTGAACAAGAACTTACGATTAGATGAACATTGGCATATAGCATGCGCCCATTTATTTGGTTATATTTCCTTACGATGTTCCAAGAACTAACATTTAAGAATCTTGAGCTGTTTTGTTACACACTTTTTTGTTATACAAACAGGAGCCTGGCTACTCAAAATCCTTTGTTCATACTATCCAGCCATCGCATTTACTATATACATTCATATTATTTAGTTGTTAGGTACATGACTGCACCCAAAGAAAGCAAATATTGTCCTGCATTTGTCACGACTCCTCTAAACTTTGTTTTGCACATGCTGCCTATACGTAAACAATATTTTTTATTTGCTTCAGAATACATTGATAAGTAATATTACGTAAGGAAGTCAAAAGTGGCAAAACCAAAGAAATAATTCCATTCTTGACAAAGCACACCATCAACTTTAGACAGTTGTTTGAAACCTACCCCAGTCTGACTCACGTTAGTTAGTCTGTATGTTTTTTCATAACAGTGGTAGCTGCTCAAAAGGATCTACGAGAATATTTTGGTACGGAGTATTGCAGATTAAATTATTCCCGACTATTGTTCTCCATACGAAGTTCTGGATATATTTTTATTGTTCTACAGAACTACCACTGAAGTAGGCTCAACACGCAATCTGGTTGTGATTTACAGAGCAATTTATTGACCCTTCTGTCCGACGTTACTTACAGCCAAAGATGGGTGCCACGGTGTTATCTAATGGAGGTTTCATTCTAATTCTCCTCCTTGCATCGCAACCGGGCAATTCGACCAGTGGTAAGAAAACGTTTTGCATAATTGAGTGCACAATAGTCCTCCATGTATCCCTAACTGTGAACAACAACCTGAAGCACATGCATTTTCTTCATTTCATAGCATCCTTGAATATGACTGAACATACTATGGAGTCACCACAAGGTGAGCAGAAGTTAATAAATTTTTTATGAATATCATAATACAAGACACATGCACAGGTTACTGTCGTTACTGATGATACACAAACTGGCTATGTTTTGCAGGTTGTGGTCGCTTCCACAATTCCTGATTGAACAGCAAGACACTTTTTTGCCTTATGTTTTGGGACGACAGCAATGCTTCCAAAAAGAAAACCGTCGTTTCTCCTGATTCTGGAACGGACTGGTGTTCTTGGGCAACATCATCATCGACTACAATGAATCCGACCACTACACCAACTGGTAGTTTTAATTATGTATTTTTTGGAAGAGTAGTTGTCATTTTTCTTCTTATATCCATGCTGCTGTTCCAGTGTGTCTGGTGCTTTTGCTTGGATAAGCCATAAGTTTGAGCTCTTACAAAAATGAAACGTGGCTATATGGTCAACTCAAAGCTTTTGATAGTAGCAACTCAAATGTAGTTTTATAGTTTTTGTAAGTGTAATCGCATCATTTTACTATACTCATGTACACTTTTAACAAATCATAACAAATAACGATACAATTGTTTATTCAATGTGAATGTAAGTAATGTTCTTCATTTACCTTTGATAGAATTTCTAAAAAAAATAATAACGATAATTAAGAAAATGGAAGCATAAGTAAAATGTTCATAAAAAAAATGGCTACGCAAAAATTAAACACTTTGTTGTTTCGCGTTTTCTAAATGTCAATATTAGCTAATATTATTATGATCTTCGTGTCACTTAAATAAAAACCACAATGCAATACAAAACACATGGCACTTCAATGAATTTCGGAGGATGTGAATCATATAATCCCGTTTCAGTGAGTTAACACACTTCCACTACCACACAAACAAAACTTTTCATACAAATTCATACTAATTCATGCAAACAACAAGTGAGCATACTAAATGTGGAATAAATGCATTGCTTTTTTCACAAATTTTATTGCATACTTTATTATGTATTTTGTAAAATGGAATCGTTCAACGAGCTTTAGAGGGCAGCTAGTGCCATATTATCACTTCAAAAGCTTGAAATAGTTTGTCTGTCTCCTATTAATTAAACAAATGAACGTCATGAGTTTCTGTGGATTTGTAATGATTAGGATCCGGAGAAATATATTGATAAACATGCATTATTTTTATGCAAATATATCTAAAAATTGGCAAAATATATCTGAAAATATACCTCAAATTAGTAAAATATGTCAAAATATACCTAAAATTAGGTAAAATATATCATAAAATTTACCTGAAATCCGTAAATATGTCAGATATGCCGGTATTTTGAGAAATATAGGTTGTTTATTTGTCAAAAATCATAAAATTTTACTCTAATCTATGTGTAAATATCAACCACATATTTAAGCAATCAATATTTCATTTCGTAATTTATTCAATGTGACAATTCAGGGGCAAACCAAGGTATTATAAAGTATAATTTTGAAGTTTTCCATTCGAAGGCTTTTCTTATAGTAAACCCCCTTTCAAGATCCACTGCTGTCAAAGAAAAAGAATTTTAACGACACTACAACGAATGGCTCTAAATTAACTTTCGCATCTACCATGGTTTTTTGGTATTGCATCCAATCTTTTACCAACGTCACACAATGCCTCAATACTGACAAATGCAAGTAAATTTCTACTTTCCATGCACTCAATACATTTTAATTTCAAAAATTCAACTGCCTCGGAAGCCAAAAATCGATGGGATGCCAAAACCTAACTTGTCTCAATCGGCCTATTTATGCATGTTCACATAATTATCTGTCATTAACAAACAAAAAGTATGCAAAATCATAAAGTTACTAGTAATGATCAATATCTCAAGTGAGGAGATTGTATTGGGACTTTGAGTTACACATCTGTTTAATTTGGTGCATTTCTCATTACTTTGAACCGTTAAACAAATCCTGCATGGAAACCCTACTGGAGGTGAGTTTATGTTCATGAAACATTAAAATTACAATTAAAGAAGCATTTGAGATAATCGCTAGGATGCACAACGGTATCAACTACAACAAAATTCTGTAAGGAGCTATCACATGTTGCAAAGACAAAGTCCCACAATTATGATTTCAATACGCTACCTTGCACCCTGATTCATAAAACTCAAGCAGAATGAATCATTTAAAATCTCAACAGTACAACGTGATCTGACTTACTACTCCTTTTATGTCGTTTTTCAGTGAATATCTTATCTCATTGCCTGTCATATGGAAAAAGGGAATTCATTGTTGAAAATATGCATGTTGTTAAACTAATCTCCATTGTAATCATCAGAACCATGAACTAAGCATGTTGAAGAAGTTTCCTTCACTCAGACTGATGCTGGGTATGGTCAAAAGTTGCGATCATCGGTCTAAAGACTCTGCTATTTGCTTATCTTTTTCATAAAATAAGGGCTCCTTTTAGTTAAGCAGGTTTTGGGGAATGCAACATCTTTGGATATCTAATACCCTGCGGTTTTGTCACGACGGCGTGACGTACATTTGTACAATGCATCATTTTCGTTTCAAGGTTGATGTAGTATTTCATGTCCCAATTCTCTCTTTTATTGCTTTTTAGAAAATTAATGATTGAATGGGTTACTCAACGCTCTCTATTAAATTTATTTCGTCATCATAATGAGCTATAACTAAGGACACTCGTCTATCTGCACTATCGACATCGAGTCCAACTTTTGCCTTTTCCACCATCATTATACGTTTATACAAACGAAATATTAACATCCTGTCTCGTTGTACTCTTCAATTTCAGGGGAAATGTCACGCAACGCTGGAATTGAACTCGAAGAACTGAGAACGGTCTCTCCTCGAAAACAGGCTTATCACTGCCAACAAGCTCATGGAGGTATCACTGGGCTCATTTCTGGATTTTCTGACATGAAGGAACTTTTCCAGAAAATTGCAGATTATTATGATTTCCCTGTTGAGGAGGTGTGTAGTTTAAGGAAACAGATTTTGCAAAAAGATTTGTATCATGTTTGACATTCTTTTTTATCTTTTTTAGATATTATTCTGTACCAGGAATACGCATCGTGTTGACATGAAAAGTTGATTGACAGTGAGCTCTACTTTGATGACTTCATTTTCGTCCATCGAAAAGGGGTGAGGAAAGAAGTGGAACTGACAAAGGTAGAAGGTGTCCTGGGACTCACCCTAACTGACAATGGGAACGGTTACACTTTTATCAAGGGTATACAGAAACGTTCCCTTGTTGATCAAAGCAAACAAATTCAAGTGAGTTTTTACTGCTTTCTTTGAGCCCGTTCAAATGACCTAATTATGTTGATGATACTGACTGCTAAGTATTGTAACCATTTACTTAGATTGGAGATCACATTGAAAAAATCAATGACAAGAGTCTAGTTGGCTTGGGCCATGCCGAGGTTGTCAACTATATCAAAAGTATTCCAACCGGAAACAAGCTTGTAATGCATCTGGTGGAGCCACTCAAAACTGTAAGTAGAACGCTCAACAGTTACACAAACAACCGGTTAGATTAGTTTTTCACAATGTTTCTTGTCCATCTTTATTTAGCTGGATGACGTCACCAATTGTGCAATGAAACGTATTAATGGGCTACTATACGATTTTATTGAAATATATGATGCTGAACTTTGTGAGATGAGATGCAGCCCTACAATAATATATCATTACTAAAACTAATTAGACTGTACATACATGATAATAATCATTTTTTAAACCCATTTACAGCAAACAAATTGTATGAAATAACTTTGGGCAAGAAAAACCCAAACGAACTAGCAGCTGCGGTGGATAGTTGTGAGCTGGAATATTTCGGGTTTACTGATGACTTCCTGATTGAGTTGTGGGGAATCGTGTCGGACGCAAAGGAGGGAGACTTGTTGCTGCTGGTACAGGACAGGACAATGCAAATTGAGTGAGGCAGAATGGAAATAATGTAATGAATGCGCAAAATAAAAATTTCCAATTATTACCTAAATTTTTTGGATTTGGTTGGACATCATAGATGTGTTGTTTTTACAATTATAAAATAAATAATTGGTATCGCATCGTCGTCTGTGGGCACGATCACTTTCGAACCGTTTGACGTTTTGAAACTCTTTTCACAAGCGACAGCTTAGGACAGGAGTACGGATGAGTTCGAAGATGGGTCACGGGAGCCAGGTCGCATGATAAGCTCAACAAATTGATAAACGTCACATTAGCTTGTGATATATCATTTGAAAGATATTGGATGGCTGACTACAAATATGCATGACAAGCTCAAATCAGCACTTTTGAACTGGGTCAAAGGTCTAGGTGTTTTAAATGTTGCTAAATGAAGTTACAAATGAGCAACATGATACATATCGTTTAATGATGAAATTTTGGCGTTATTATTCACTTGCAACAAGGGATCCCAAGATCTTTACATCGTTTTTGCATAAATATTGAATAGAATGGTGAATACGAAGTATCAATGGTTGTCTGATGGTCGAAGGTAGATTAGGTTGTTGTTATGGCTGTGAAACATCTTTATGTCGATGATTACGATACAATAAACGATTAAATGAAAATATTTCATTTTATAAAAATTGTGTTATCACCCCAGCTAACAATATTTCATATAAACCGATAATGTATAAATCTTACTGCAAACCAAACTATGTAGTTGAGTGAACTCAACAAGCATTGAATTTGGAATCAACCAGTTTCAATCAAGTAAAAATGAAAAAAGTGTAGAAATATTTTGATACTTTGTGAATGACGTCAGCTTTACTACTCTTTCTCACGCTACAAGGACATAAACTAAATTCAGGTTAAGAAAACAGTAAAGGTGTATGAAATGATGCAACCGCGATTGGTTCCAAATTCAATGCTTGTTGAGTTCACTCAACTACATAGTTTGGTTTGCAGTAAGATTTATACATTATCGGTTTATATGAAATATTGTTAGCTGGGGTGATAACACAATTTTTATAAAATGAAATATTTTCATTTAATCGTTTATTGTATCGTAATCATCGACATAAAGATGTTTCACAGCCATACAACAACCTAATCTACCTTCGACCATCAGACAACCATTGATACTTCGTATTCACCATTCTATTCAACATTTATGCAAAAACGATGTAAAGATCTTGGGATCCCTTGTTGCAAGTGAATAATAACGCCAAAATTTCATCATCAAACGATATGTATCATGTTGCTCATTTGTAACTTCATTTAGCAACATTTAAAACACCTAGACCTTTGACCCAGTTCAAAAGTGCTGATTTGAGCTTGTCATGCATATTTGTAGTCAGCCATCCAATATCTTTCAAATGATATATCACAAGCTAATGTGACGTTTATCAATTTTGTTGAGCTTATCATGCGACCTGGCTCCCGTGACCCATCTTCGAACTCATCCGTACTCCTGTCCTAAGCTGTCGCTTGTGAAAACAGAGTTTCAAAACGTCAAACGGTTCGAAAGTGACCGTGCCCACAGACGCACGATGCGATACCAATTATATTATTTTATAAATCGTAAAAACAACACATCTATGATGTCCAACCAAATCCAAAAATTTTGGTAAATAATTGGAAATTTTATATTTCGCATTCATTACATTTATTTCCATTCTGCCTCGCTCAATTTGCATTGTCCTGTCCTGCACCAGCAGCAACAAGTCTCCCCTCCTTTGCGTCCGACACGATTCCCCACAACTCAATTAGGAAGTCATCAGTAAACCCGAAATATTCCAGCTCACAACTATCCACCGCAGCTGCTAGTTCGTTTGGGTTTTTCTTGCCCAAAGTTATTTCATACAATTTGTTTGCTGTAAATGGGTTTAAAAAATGATTATTATCATGTATGTACAGTCTAATTAGTTTTAGTAATGATATTATTGTAGGGCTGCATCTCATCTCACAAAGTTCAGCATCATATATTTCAATAAAATCGTATAGTAGCCCATTAATACGTTTCATTGCACAATTGATGACGTCATCCAGCTAAATAAAGATGGACAAGAAACATTGTGAAAAACTAATCTAACCGGTTGTTTGTGTAACTGTTGAGCGTTATACTTACAGTTTTGAGTGGCTCCACCAGATGCATTACAAGCTTGTTTCCGGTTGGAATACTTTTGATATAGTTGACAACCTCGGCATGGCCCAAGCCAACTAGACTCTTGTCATTGATTTTTTCAATGTGATCTCCAATCTAATTAAATGGTTACAATACTTAGCAGTCAGTATCATCAACATAATTAGGGCTCATTTGAACGGGCTCAAAGAAAGCAGTAAAAACTCACTTGAATTTCTTTGCTTTGATCAATAAGGGAACGTTTCTGTATACCCTTGATAAAAGTGTAACCGTTCCCATTGTCAGTTAGAGTGAGTCCCAGGACACCTTCTACCTTTGTCAGTTCCACTTCTTTCCTCACCCCTTTTTTGATGGACGAAAATGAAGTCATCAAAGTAGAGCTCACTGTCAATCAGACTTTTCATGTCAACACGATGCGTATTCCTGGTACAGAATAATATCTAAAAAAAAGATAAGTATACCATGCAAGAATATTAAATACGTATTATACAAAGCTTATGGCAAAAGCTGTTTCTTTAAACCAGGGAACCCTTTAACCTCCTCAACAGGGAAATCATAATAATCTGCAATTTTCTGGAAAAGCTCCTTCATGTCAGAAAATCCGGAAATGAGCCCAGTGATACCCCCATGAGCTTGTTGGCAGTGATAAGCCTGTTTTCGGGGAGAGACCGTTCTCAGTTCTTGTAGTTCAATTCCAGCGTTGCGTGACATTTCCCCTGAAATTGGTGAGTACAACGGTCAGACAGGATGTTATCGTTTGTATAAACGTATAATGATGGTGGAAAAGGCAAATGGACTCGATGTCGATACTGCAGATAGACGAGTGTCCCTAGTTATAGCTCATTATGATGACGAAATAAATTTTTTTTAGAGAGCGTCGAGTAACCCATTCAATCATTAATTTTCTAGAAAGCAATAAAAGAGAGAATTGGGACATGAAATACTACATCAACCTTGAAACGAAAATGATGCATTGTACAAAATGTACGTCACGCCGTCGTGACAAAACCGCAGGGTATTAGATATCCAAAGATGTTGCATTCCCTGCCTAACAAAAAGGGGGCCCATATTCATGAAACAAAGATAAAGCAAAAAGCAGAAGTATGAAGACCGATGATCGCAACATTTGACCATACCCAGCATCAGTCTGAGTGAAGGAAAGTTCTTCAACTATGTTTAGTTCATGGTTCTGATGATTACAATGGAGATTAGTTAACAACATGCATATTTTCAACAATGAATTCCTTTTTCCATATGACAGGCAATGAGATGAGATATTCACTCAAAAACGACATAAAAAGAGTAGTAAGTCAGATCACGTTGTTATTTTACATTAAGATTTTAAATGATTCATTCTGCTTGAGTTTTATGAATCAGGGTGCAAGGTAGCGGATTGAAATCATAATTGTGGGACTTTATCTTTGCGCCACGTGATAGCTCCTTACAGAATTCGGTTGTAGTTGATTCCGTTATGCATCCTAGCGATTTTCTCAAATGCATTTTTGACTGTAATTTTATTGTTTTATGAGCATGAACTCCTATTCTGTGGTGTTTCCATGCAGAATTTGTTTAAC
Organism: Orchesella cincta; assembly: GCA_001718145.1. NCBI lineage: Eukaryota > Metazoa > Arthropoda > Collembola > Entomobryomorpha > Orchesellidae > Orchesella > Orchesella cincta. The sequence continues at coordinate 9,979 of LJIJ01006021.1, forward strand.
AACAGATTTTTAAAACGGAAGTCTAGTAGAAGTCCTCTTTTAATTGCTTAAAACTAATGCTGTATACACCAAATGAAATGGATGTGTAACGCAAAATCCCAATACAATCTACTCACTCGAGATATTGATCATTACAAATCCACAGAAACTCGTGACGTTCATTTGCTTAATTAATAGAAGACATACAAACTATTTCCAGCTTTTGAAGTGATAATATGGCACTAGCTACGATTCCATATTGCAAAAAATAACATCATAAAGTATGCAACCAAATTTGGGAAAAAACCATACATCTGTATACCACATTCAGTATGCTCATTTCAGTCTCACATACATTGACGCCCAATGGCTCATATCCCACATTGCTGTTAATTTTAGTGTTTTAAAATCAAATCTTCTCTCCCTTTGCT
>LJIJ01006022.1:0-10387 GCA_001718145.1 Orchesella cincta
TATTTGGGCCTTTGTTCAGCTTCGCTGCAGATTGTTGAGCATAGACAAGCGTTAGTGTGTCGTTAGTATGCATCTACTAAATGTTTTTGCCGGACTAAGCATAGTGAACATGCTCAACAATTCCATGCATAAGTATTATGCCCAATCCCAATATGAAGAGCTGAAGATTCTCCGAATCAAAGCAACATTGGTTTCTTCATGGATTACGTGAACAAATTTGAGGATGCGTATTTATTCAACACATTGATCAATAAGTTAACTAAGATAGTCTTTTGCGAACAGTTTGATGGTGGCATTACATTCGACTTGATTTGCACATCATTTTCCAAAGAGATTCATGCCTCGATGTCTGGGCTTGGAAAAAACCCAGTCCAATCCAAACGCCCATGTTCTTGTTGCTTTATTGTGTTTTACCTTATATCGGTTGGGTATAGCTTGACACGCTTGAGCTTTATTATGGATTGATGCAAAATGTGGAGAGAGCACATATTAGCAATATTAGCATGCAGCTTATTTTGAAAGATCGTGAAATTAGGGCATTGTATCAGGCGTCTAAAAAATTTCCGTTTTAACATCAATGCACATCAAAAATGCAAAATAAGTTTATATGCATGCAAATTGCAGTTAGAAGAAAGAATGACGTGTGGAAAAGTTTTATTGAGTAAAAAAATTTTATTATAATACTTGAAGCATGTAAAAATACTCTTTTAATTGGTATTCTTGCCTTGAAGAAAGGGAGTAAAGAGCACAATAAGTATCTGGAATTTGCCACCTCAATGTTATGTCACCTGAAAAAGTACATACCGGTGGGTGCCATGTTGTAATAATCTATCTGCAGATGGTACTTCTGCTACACGCTTTCGGTTATAAACTTAGGCCATGATTATTAATTTCATCGTAAACTGACAAACTGGTCTAGCACTGGGGAGAACTAGCTGCTTACGAACTTCCTTCTAACTGCTAAAAATTATCAGAGGAATTGTATTACTATCTTCTTGGTATCTAGTAGCTGTTCAAATCATAAGAAATGCAAGACAGCTCAGTCAATTTGCATTTCGGCATGACGTGCTTTTCTAATATTATCAATAGACACATTATTATCATCCGTTTTATGTGCCTATGTCAATGCATATGTGGGATTTGTAAGGCTTCATCACTCACTTGGAAGCGCATCACTAATGCAATCTCCAACTAAAGTATTTATCACGTAAAACGGAGTTTTTAGCACAAGGCGGTATTTTGAAAGCAGAGGGTTTTTGATGAAAACGCAATAACAAATAGGCTGTGAAGGGAAGGAGGAGAGGTCGAAGATGAGAGAAGAATTTTGCACATCCATAAAACAAAATCATCATCATCTCTTCCCATTTTATGGACAAAACTGTGTGGAAGAGTTGATGAAATTGGGAGGGCGCATCCCATGCATCAAACACACACAGACATTCAGCAAAACACACACACACACACCACCAGTGATTTTATGGCCTCATCTCCATAATGTTCTTTTTTCATCTGGCTGGATTGGCATTGGAATCAACATCACACCGTAGTAAAGCGCGTATCCCATCGCGCTTCAATCCACATATACATATATCAAGTATGTTTTACGTTGTCAGCATAATATGAAGTGTGTGACAACACGATAAAACGTGATAAACTGCCGATAATAATGTAACTGAGGAATTAAACTTCATCTTGTAAACTGAAACGCAGAACTTTCCAATGTGACTACGTTAATACCAAAAATAGATGGGAGTCGTGACAGTGAAAACTTAAAATTTGCAAATCTTTAAAGGGCAAAGAATGTATGGAGTGGATGGATGGATGGAAGCATGTTAGCTCCCGATAGCCCATACTCTCACATCACAAAACATGTGCTGTACCCATCGATTTGTTTTAATCTCCAAACATGAAAAATGATACTGATAAAAAGTTTTTTTTTTCGCTCGTTTTGCTTTGTATGTATTATTTTATCAGCTTACTATCCTTCCCAGCAACATTGCATTTCGCAATAATGTAACTTGCACATGCGCGAATTATTTTGGAGATGTATAATAGCTTACGTATCTCAATACCAATGCCAATTAAAGCTGAGTTGGTTAATGTAAACAAGCAAAGGAACCTGCCTTACGTGTAGTGTTATGCTGTCAAACAGACCTGTTGTACCAATTTCCCTATAAGTTGAAAATGCTTATGATGATAGGAGCTAGGACGGATGTGAAATTGTCAAGGTACATGCATTGCAGTGTCATGTCATCATCATCATATAATATTTTTGTCTTGAAAAAAAAAACTTTTTTTTTAGATATTTGGGCACAAGAGTTTTGTTGTCGATTTGATGGGTGGCTGCTTCTGTTCTTGTGTTTGTCGCAACATCATCATTCCAGTTCACGTAGAAGAAAAAGGGAAAAACAAATGCAACAATTTTTACCTCCCATCACATCAGATCGGTCGAACCAAACCGTATGTGTGTGAGTGGGTTGTTTATTATGGCCCCAGAAGTGAAGTTTGTGTTTGAAGTAGTAGAGCTCTCTGGTGCTCTCGGCGCATTCTCGGCTCACATGTAGGAATGTACCGTATATGAGAGGAATAGGTATTAATATGACGTCTCTAGATTATCAAGGTTTTTGTATGCATGTGTGTAAGAGTGTGTACGATAGTGATGTGATGAAGAAGATGATGATGATGTTGATGATATCGAATCCATGTCCTCTTTCTTTGGGCACATTCATCCATTTACAACAATAAGTGCGATGATTTTTCCTGATATACCTCTTCTTCTTCTTGTTCGTCTTCTCATTCACTCTCAGTCATATTTTTTAAAAGTTAGCCTACAGAAGAAGTAGACGAAGAAGAAGAATGAAGAGAGAGAGAGAGGAGGAGGAGAGGAGCAAAATGGCAAAAACAGACGAGCATCAAAGTAAAATACTGAGTAAAGTGTGCATTACAAGTAAAATGCCATGGAACGCATGAACGAATACATTTTTGTCGTGAAAGAAGGCTGAAAAAGTTTTCTAAGTATTTTGGTCCGTTCTCGTGTGTACCACTATTAGTTTTACTATTACTTACTTTTCTACGACTGCGACTTGCTTGCTGCCTACTGGTTTGTTCCTAAATACAACGTACTACTTGCCATGCCTGAAGTTTAAGTATGAAATGTATTATATTATGCATGTAAGTAAGTAACTGAGGGAGTCTATATGACTTCTTTTCTACTTTTTGTGCTCTTGTGACTGAAGCAGATCATCAGAAAATATCATATCACACATCCACATATCAGACTCTGAGAGTGAGAGAGAGGGGCATATTATTAGTGTTACAAGACATAAAAGAGTGAGCGAGCATGAGAGAATGGAAAGGAAATAAACACAGAAAGAGCAAAAGCACACGAGCGAGCAAGAAACAGCGACAACCCTCTCTTCTCCTATGCACCTCCATCAAGAAGAGGAGGAAGTACCACGGGTGCTTCTTATGTAGCAATGAATGTAATGTACCAAAACTTCGTCAAACCACCATTGTAAAACTAGTGCGCTCAGCTCACTAACACTTTACTTTTCTGCCTTTTGTATACAAATGTGTACGCTGTCTAAAGATCCGTAGGGATATAATGTGAGAAGGGAACGAACGGATATCATCGTTCGTTGCTATAGTTTGATGATTCCCCTTGCATATGTAGGTATTCTTGCTAGGACCAGAGCTGGTCAGCCAAACTATAGCAACCGAACGAATGATATCACGTTCGTCCTCTTCCACATTATATCCCTACGGATCTTTAGACAGCGTACACATTTGTATACAAAGGCAGAAAAGTAAAGGTGTTAGTGAGCTGAGCGCACTAGTTTTACAATGTGGTTTGACGAAGTTTTGGTACATTACATTCATTGCTACATAAGAAGCACCGTGGTACTTCCTCTCTTCTTGATGGAGGTGCATAGAGAGAGAGGGTTGTCGCGTTTCTTGCTCGCTCGTGTGCTTTTGCTCTTTCTGTGTTTATTTCCTTCCATTCTCTCATGCTCGCTCACTCTTTTATGTCTTGTAACACTAATAATATGCCCCTCTCTCTCACTCTCAGAGTCTGATATGTGGATGTGTGATATGATATTTTCTGATGATCTGCTTCAGTCACAGAGCACACAAAAAGTAGAAAAGAAGGTCATATAGACTCCCTCAGTTACTTACTTACATGCATAATATAATACATTTCATACTTAAACTTCGCATGGCAAGTAGTACGTTGTATTTAGGAACAAACCAGTAGGCAGCAAGCAAGTCGGCAGTGCCGTAGAAAAAAGTAGATAATAGTAAAACTAATAGTGGACACACGAGAAACGGACCAAAATACTTTAGAACTTTTTCAGCCTTCTTTCACGACAAAAAATGTATTCGTTCATGCGTTCGCATGGCATTTTACTTGTAATGCACACTTTACTCAGTATTTTACTTGTGATGCTCGTCTGTTTTGCCATTTGCTCCTCTCCTCCTCCTCTCTCTCTCTTCTTCATTCTTCTTCTTCGGTCTACTTCTTCTGTAGGCTAACTTTTAAAAAAATATGCTGAGAGTGAATGAGAAGACGAACAAGAAGAAGAAGAGGTATATCAGGAAAAATCATCGCACTTATTGTTGTAAATGGATGAATGTGCCCAAAGAAACAGGAGGACATGGATTCGATATCATCAACATTCATCATCATCTTCTCATCACATCACTAGTCGTACACACTCTTACACACATGCATACAAAACCTTGATAAATCTAGAGACGTCATATTAATACCTATTCCTCTCATATACGGTACATTCCTACATGTGAGCCGAGAATGCCGAGAGCACCAGAGAGCTCTACTACTTCAAACACAAACTTCACTTCTGGGGCCATAATAAACAACCCACTCACACACATACGGTTTGGTTCGAACCGATCTGATGTGATGGGAGGTAAAAATTGTTGCATTTGTTTTTCCCTTTTTCTTCTACGTGAACTGGAATGATGATGTTGCGACAAACACAAGAAACAGAAGCAGCCACCCATCAAATCGACAACAAAACTCTTGTGCCCAAATATCTAAAAAAAAAAGTTTTTTTTTTCAAGACAAAAATATTATATGATGATGATGACATGACACTGCAATGCATGTACCTTGACAATTTCACATCCGTCCTAGCTCCTATCATCATAAGCATTTTCAACTTATAGGGAAATTGGTACAACAGGTCTGTTTGACAGCATAACACTACACGTAAGGCAGGTTCCTTTGCTTGTTACATTAACCAACTCAGCTTTAATTGGCATTGGTATTGAGATACGTAAGCTATTATACATCTCCAAAATAATTCGCGCATGGTGCAAGTTACATTATTGCGAAATGCAATGTTGCTGGGAAGGATAGTAAGCTGATAAAAATAATACATACAAAGCAAAACGAGCGAAAAAAAAAACTTTTTTATCAGTATCATTTTTCATGTTTGGAGATTAAACAAATCGATGGGTACAGCACATGTTTTGTGATGTGAGAGTATGGGCTATCGGGAGCTAACATGCTTCATCCATCCATCCACTCCATACATTCTTTGCCCTTTAAAGATTTGCAAATTTTAAGTTTTCACTGTCACGACTCCCATCTATTTTTGGTATTAACGTAGTCACATTGGAAAGTTCTGCGTTTCAGTTTACAAGATGAAGTTTAATTCCTCAAGTTACATTATTATCGGCAGTTTATCACGTTTTATCGTGTTGTCACACACTTCATATTATGCTGACAACGTAAAACATACTTGATATATGTATATGTGGATTGAAGCGCGATGGGATACGCGCTTTACTACGGTGTGATGTTGATTCCAATGCCAATCCAGCCAGATGAAAAAAGAACATTATGGAGATGAGGCCATAAAATCACTGTGGTGTGTGTGTGTGTGTTTGCTGAATGTCTGTGTGTGTTTGATGCATGGGATGCGCCCTCCCAATTTCATCAACTCTTCCACACAGTTGTTTGTCATAAAATGGGAAGAGATGATGATGATTTTGTTTTATGGATGTGCAAAATTCTTCTCTCATCTTCGACCTCTCCTCCTTCCCTTCACAGCCTATTTGTTATTTGCGTTTTCATCAAAAACCCTCTGCTTCAAAATACCGCCTTGTGCTAAAAACTCCGTTTACGTGATAAATACTTTAGTTGGAGATTGCATTAGTGATGCGCTTCCAAGTGAGTGATGAAGCCTTACAAATCCCACCATATGCATTGACATAGGCACATAATACGGATGATAATAATGTGTCTATTGATAATATAGAAAAGGCACGCATGCCGAAATGCAAATTGACTGACTGCTGGCATTTTTATGTTGAACAGCACTAGATACCAAGAAGATAGGTAAATACATTCCTCTGATATTTTTAGTTAGAAGGAAGTTCGTAAGCAGCTAGTTCCCAGTGCTAGACCAGTTTGTCAGTTTACGATGAAATTAATAATCATGGCCTAAGTTTTATAACCGAAAGCGTGTAGCAGAAGTACCATCTGCAGATAGATTATTACAACATGGCACCACCGGTATGTACTTTTTCAGGTGACATAACATTGAGGTGGCAAATCAGGATACTTATTGCTGCTCTTTACTCCCTTTCTTCAAGGAAGAATACCAAATTAAAAGAGTATTTTTACATGCTTCAAGTATTAAATAAAATTTTTTACTCAATAAAACTTTTCCACACGTCATTCTTCTTCCTAACTGCAATTTGCATGCATATAAACTTACTTTTGCATTTTTGATGTGCATTGATGTTAAAAACGGAAATTTTTTAGACAGCCTGATACAATGCCCTAATTCACGATCTTTCAAAATAAGCTGCATGCTAATATTGCTAATATGTGCTCTCTCACATTTTGCATAAATCCATAATCAAAGCTCAAGCGTGTCAAGCTAACCCAACCGATATAAGGTAAAACACCAATAAAGCAAACAAGAACATGGGCGTTTGGGGATTGGACTGGTTTTCCAGCCAGACATCGAGGCATGAATCTCTTTGGGAAAATATGTGCAAATCAGTCGAATGTAATTCCACATCAAACTGTCCAAAAGACTTCTTAGTTACTTATTATCAAATGTTTGAATAAAATACGCATCCCTTCAAATTTGTTCACTAAATCCATGAAGAAACCAATGTTTGCTTTGATTCGGAGAATCTTCACTCTTCATATTGGGATTGGGCAAATATTATGCATGGAATGTTGAGCATGTTCACATGCTTAGTCCGGCAAAAACATTTAGTAGATGCATACTACGACACACTAACGCTTGTCTACTCAACAACTGCAGCGAAGCGAACAAAGCCCAAATAGAAGTTACAGATAACAAAATATGCCATAAACTGATATATCTGAGAAGTAATAGAAATGCTAATTTGAAGATATTTTAACTCCACAATTTTATTACGCTGGGTTTGCATCGTTACCTGATTGTCATTGGGAAACGTATGTAAATGGTAAATCAAGGTTTTTCAAATGCTATAAGCATATTCACACATACATAAAGGATGCTATGAATACACATTTGAAATTCATGAATCAATGGATGCCAGAACCTCTCATACTATTTTGTGTTACATGCACTTTTTATTGGATACCAGAGCAGAAAAACTTGAACACAGTTTCTTCTTAAATCTTCTCGAAAAGAAATAATCTCTAACACAAAATAAAACAACGTTTGCTAGAAACTTTGAAAAGGAATTTCCCCATGCATGCCATGATTGTTCCAACTACAACCTTCATAAAGTTTTCAACTTTACCAACAAGTAAGCACCATGAACGTGCTGAGTTTGTGTTTGATACAAATTAGTGAATATTCATACATATATGCATAATCATTCAATGCATGCAAACATGCGTTTGCTTAATGGGCATCAGTTTAATCAAATCAAATGAAGGAAGGCCCGCTTTAGTCGGAGTAAGTTAGATTTTAAGTACTAGCAAACCACTAAAAAGTTTGGAGTTTTAAACATGTTATTACCGACGAGTAATTTTGTATGTATGCATAGCAAACGCCACTGCGTTGTAGTTTCCTTTTATTTTATAATCCTTCTTTTAATCAATAATCGGTTAAAGTATAATAACTTCCGTTTAGATCTTTTTATTTTTGCTGATTTGCCCTGACCCCTTCTTTTTAATGTAGTTCCCTTTTCACTGACGCTGGATGAAAGATCACTTTCACTCATTTTGCTTTGCTGGATCGAGAATTTCTGCAGAAAGGCACGTAGTTTTTCTGTTAGACAATGACTGGCGACAAATTAGAGTGTCAGTTTATTACTATTGTTCAATGTATTTTGTAAATGATACAATTTGCAAAATAAAAAGGTTTCTACCTGTATGTACATCAACTAATTTTCAACTTCCTAATAGTAAAGAAATAATATTTTGCCCGTTTCTCTTTCGAATTATATGAAAATTCCAACAGAATCGGAACTAGTTGCGTTATAAACCAATTTGAACGACACGTCGTTCCGAAAATCGTACACTAACTAAGCAATGTGACTCTACTCGAGATGTTTCAACAAGCCAAACGCAAACACATTCATTCTTGCTTTTTATGTTCTTATTTAATTTATGTACGCATCAATTGGTTCTTGCAGACTTTCCGCACTCATTTAGTCTCATAAATTTACACACGGGGTGACTTGATTTCAGGGTGCGAATCAAAAGGTTTTGTTGCCCAAAATACAGATGACCATAAAATTTGGGATCTACCTGTCCCGGTAAATATGACACAAACAGACAGTCATAAAAAGTACGGATTTGGCCTTCAAACTCTTTCATAATACCAAATTTATGACAGAGTGCGGTGGTAAGTAGGAGACAGAGACAAGCCAACGCATTCCGAGTCTCCTTTGTTCATTTCGTGTGAGTGGTGAGGAAGCATGTGTCAACTAGAACCAGAACCACTCAGTTCGCATCCTGTCGGATTCCAATAATAATGTCAGTTGTCAAAGAAGGCCACAAATACTTTTTAAAACCCAACTCTGCCTTTCTTTCCTACCAAACGTACGCCATCTGCTTAAAAACTCATCAACCCGCAGAGTCATATATGAACTTGCGTAAAGGAAAGCTCTAATTCCTTCCCCGGCAAATAGTAAGTCAGGTTTATTCAGAAGTAACCCTTTGAGTTTATATAAGCCCAGTACCTAATATCTCTAAACATAATGAAGCAACATGTTGTATATGGCCAATGTGAAACCACCGTTTCCAGTTTCATTCCATACATTTGGTTCATTGACAATCAAAAATCCTCGGCCTCGTATCCTACTGGATTTTCTACCGTAGCTTTGTTATCTTCTGATGAAAGTTTCATATAAATTGTGGTTTCTGATTGACCTAACAAAACTACTGATTCATTGACAAATTTTTCCTGTTTAAATGCCCAGATCCTTTAACCAATGTTTGCAGTATTGCATAGCATTTTACCTATGCTTCACTGGTTTCATTCAGATAATCATAAATGCCTATGATTAAATGATTCAAAGTCATGAAGGACTTAAATATTTTGAAATCGTAGTTAAATTAAAACTGACTGAACCATAATTATGACCATTTGCTTATTTGCTCAACCCAGCCAAGTGATCACGGGGTGTATGCATTCAAGTAAGGGTTGTTGGTCATTCATTATTGGTGTGAAGTCAGTTATCAGCAACAAACGGAAAAGAAAAATTCAATATTTGCATTTCTTCATTTCTACTTTGATGTCACTTCTCAACCATGTAGTTTTTGTTTTTTTCGACTACAATTCAGTAAAATTGTATATTACAAAAGTTTTAAGTGGACGGATCGAAACGAGTTGGTCCGGTTATGGTATAACTCCATTTTCCCACGAAGTAATATCAGCGCAATTGATTCAAATTTGCAATCAACTGGAGGCCAACGAGATTATACATGAGTGGACGCTTTTGAACCGAAAATGGGATTTAGATTTCTTGCCTGGCAATGGCAGAGACGATTTCAGACGACATCTTACAAAAAACGGGGTTGCTTGCGACAACCTATAAGTTATTTCGGATAAAATTCGATCAAGGTCAATGATCTTCATAGATGACTGCATAAAGCTGATAACCTTAGATCGACACAACTGTTCAACTCCAAAATGCCAGAATAACTTCAAATTCCTTATGAGCATGTTACCAAGTTTCTTTATAGACGTGAGGTTTCCACGGCCATATGCCATTCAAAAATTTGGGTTTTATTTTGTTGGCTTTCGGTGTTCATTCGTTTGTGTAGTGTCATTTTACCAAGAATCAGTTTCTCTAAAAATATTATTTGTCTGTAATATGTCCTTCGTTTCTCATGCTAAATGTAATGTCGTTGACTTCTTGTTCTTTCGTTCCTTTCATTATCAATTTGTTATGAAGC
>LJIJ01006023.1:0-10378 GCA_001718145.1 Orchesella cincta
CCTTTTCGCGTGGCATATAATGAGGTAGATAATGCAGTGGCGGTGGGGGTTTGATAAGATGTTTTGGTGGGTGCATATGGCAATACAATTACCGTTGCAAATTAGTTGCGTGGTAATTGCTCATGTGACAACGTAGTTGTGAAGGGGCTTTACCAGTACTTAGACGAAGATGTGGGTGTGGTATACCTGACCCATGGGTCTGACCCTTGGTGGCGATTAGTTCCATATAAAATAACTGAATAAAATTCAGTGGTTAGGTTGAAACACCTCTTCATGAAGTTAATTCCAAGAAATAGTGCCGAACAAGTATGTAGTTTTAATGTTACATTTGGGGGCTAATTGAAGTATGGTATATGAGTTTTCAAAGGTAATATGTATGTAAAGATCGCTACTTGAGCGACACTTTTGACTTTTTCAATAAAATTAACCTAGTTATTGGTAAAAAGTTCATGGGCTTTCAGCCTTTTTACATAGCTAGTTTGACAAAAATTCTCTCTCATTCATCTTCTTCGCGTGAAGATTAAAAGACACATTCATTTGACAGACTCTTTTTAAACAAAAATTCAACGTAAAACTGGTAAAATTGTATTCAAACAGTCCATGGACAATTATAAAATGAACGGTATTTGCAGCATTGATCGAGAGTTTGCTAATAAATATTTCAACAAAAACCAAGTAATGCAAGTCAAGCTATTTGTGAAGAATGCATACTTCAAATTTTTACAAATTCATTTCAATTCAAGTTTGCATAGATAGATTTGGCACTTTGAGCCAAAAAGAACTTGGAATGGGTTTCATGAAGCGATTCTCTCATTCTTACAACTGCCAGTCATTGTCTAAATTGAAAATTGACCTTAAAATTCCATCATTAAACTTTCAAAAATTAGCACTGAATATTCAGGGATACCACACCGACAAAATTTTCTTAAAGCACTGAATATTCAGGGATACCATTTTGATGTATTTTATCAGAGCACTGAATATTCAGTGTCACCCTCACAACTATCCGATAGAAGCACTGAATATCCAGGATACCTTTCCAATCAAAATTTTTCATCCCTTAATATTCAGTGTTACCTCCCCATCATTATAACACTCCAGCACTGAATATCAGTGTAACCATACCATGTTAAATTCCAGCAACACTGAATATTCAGTGCTTCCACTGGATAAGGTTAGAATGAATTTATGTTTCCTTCCGTGCCAGGTCTTGGGCTAAAAGGTGGAATACTAAAAAAGCATAAATATAAGTGTTCGTACTAATGATGTCATGAAAACGAATTTTATTTCCATTTGCAGAGAACCCCATCCAAATCAAACTGTATCGATCGTTTAGCCTTAATAGGGAATTCCACCTCCACCAATAGTGGCAGTCTGAATGGAATGTAGTCATCAAACTCGAATTATGGCTATTGCTTTTCTTTAATTTCAGCTATTTATGTGTTTGCATTCCTGTGGCAGCCGTGTTTAGTCACGTATCTTTCGTGCCTTCACCTTCATCCGCTCAATAATTGTATTGGAACTTTGTAATAAGCCCAGGCTCGTTTTTCTAAAAAGCTAATAACTCTTATTTTATTTGAAGAAAATATCCATTCCAACTTTCAGCTAGTTTATTGTATGTCGGTTATTAAATTCTGAATGAGTGTATCGTACTGTATTCTTTTCCCATTAAGTGCCCAGCCTACCATTCTCGAATTGCCCTTCCACTATATTTTTCTCTTTTCTTTCATCAAAGCTTGTAGTTGAGCAAACTTGTTTGTAATTACACACCAGTGGACAGTAAACTAGAACCGTGAAAAGTTAACGACAATCTTTTCCTTCTAGAGAAACAGAGTTTTGCAAAAAAAAGTTTCTTTTGCGTAAGACTTTCTTTTTGAGCAGGGAGACGTGAGTCAATCCGAGTTTTGCAACTTTGCTTTGAGCTTCTTATTACACACACTTTTTTACAACGTGGCGTGGCTCATGTTAATATTTCCTATTGCAAAATTTCTTGGCCAATGTTATGACAAATCTCATGTCACTCTGAAGAAAGTATTTAGACAGGAAAAGAAAACACAAGTCATTCTCTTTTTGGGATAAATGTCAAGTAGGAGTGTCAATCTGTGATATCCCTATATAAACCTTGAATGTTTTTTCAGATAAGTTCAACAACTCAGGCTTTACCCAATTTTACATCAATGCTTTACTTTTGCTAACTTTATCTGGGAGTAACTTAACGCACGGGTTTGCTATCAAGAACTTGTGTATTTGTATTGCCAACGTTTACATGCGGGACGGGGAGCTCGTCCATGTCTTAATTATCCGCATACATGTACATGCACATTTCACAAAGGAAATGTGTAGCTGACAGAAAGTATTTTCTCAACAAACAAAACACAAGTTGAAGGAGAAAGTTAACAAGTGTGACTTTCTTGGGAACAGTATATTGTTACCAGCTTTGTAAAAAAAACTTGTCAAATTATTGCTCCTTGCTCAGAGAACTGTAAGCTCAGCTACAAAAGTTTATTATTCGGGGCTTTTTGGGACCCCGTAAAAATGTTGTCGGTGTCAAGCAGTCTGGAATCTAGTATGTTGATCAAGTTTTGGCTGCTGTGGATCGATATAAGACTAGTGAAATTTCTTGTCTCTGTCTCGCATCACCCTACCCTTCTTTTCCTCCTACTGCCAGTAATTCACTTTTATCTTGTCTGTCAAAAACACTTAGGGAACTAACAGAAAATCAATTTTTACGGGGATTTTCCTATGATATCAGCCTAACGTGGATGTCAGAGTAATATCATCTACGTGTTGGAATTTTGTGGGTAGCAGTGCTACTTGATTTTTTGTAATATTTTACATAACCTCTTCAAACTTTCTATGGTATCAACTGTCTTTGTTGAGTAACCAACTCACGATTTCATAAAACTTTTGTCGCTGAATAAAAATGAGAAAAGTTGGAGAGTGTTTAAAAAGGTAGGGAAGACGTTTGCACTTTAATTGATATATCGTCACTAGTACTCATTGCTTTGCCTATTAAACCGCGAAACTAATATTATAAAAATTCATTGAATACTTTTTTGCCTGATTTTAACTAATTCTGAGAATATATTGCTTCTGTCTCATTCTTCACCAAACTCATAACTTTCTTAAAAATTTATAGCAACTTTTTCTTAAGATACGTGTCTTTCAGACCCTTTTTGTGAAGTTGAAACCAAATATTTGCCTATAGGCTTATTCATGAATGCAATGCTCTGGTTTCTTCCTAAGATTCGAGAAACCAAAAATCTACATTTGTGGTAGATTGAAGAGCCTTATGTAAACAATTTAAAGAAGAAACACCCTGAGAAAGACGAATATAGAAATGGTTGAGTTTATATGAGAAAATGGTGCTATAAATAATTTCTAAATTGGACTGCAATCTAACTCAGAAAAACATAAATAAACAAACTTATGTGCAATCTTAAAAATATGCAGGGTTAAACGCCAATCGTTTATAGTGTGTGATTTGAATTTATTATATAAGTTAGAAGATACTCGTTCTCCATTTTCATGGGTTAAAAATGACAATAGATAGCTGCTGTTTGTAAAGTGCAGTATAAGATTAAAAAAGGCACATCGCCCTGAATATATTTTCCCCATAAATATATTTTTATGCAACTTACTTTAAAATTTTGTTTTCCAAAACAAAACAGCAATAAGGAAGCACTGGAAGATTACAGTTTTACTCACGTCACTTTAAACACTTTATACTTTCCATTGAAAACTGCACTATCACGAGAAAATTACAAGTATTCTTCCCATCAAGAGCCAGTGAGCTCTGTTCAGCAGCCTCAACTGGCATTTGTTTTCCGTTCCGTGGAAACATTGGAAGTGAGCGTTTGAAAGAGGATGCCCAGCTATTTTGTACAAATGTGTATTCGTAAAAGACAGAAAGGCTTTAGGCAGGAGAAAGTTTTATCGCTGCAGTCAGCTCTCCTCCATATTCACCAACCTACTCAGCCAGCCTACATTCATCTGGAATGGAATCACAATATGCCAACCAGGCACGACTGACTGCATTGCACTGAAAGGCTCGTTAAACCGAGCCTAACGAAACGTACGTAGCTGTGAGTGAGTTCTTAAGAAGTCTGGATTGGAGTGGAGTGGAATGCCAGGCTTACATATGATACCACTTGATTTTCTCCAAATGTGTTTTTCTTCTTCGGTAGCAAAAACACGCGAGTGTTTTTATTACTGACAAACCAAACAATGATAATGTTCCTATTTTCCTCTGAGCGAAAGGAAACTACTTTTTTGTCTCTCGTTTTAACAAAGACTCCACCACTCTTTTCTTTTTATGGGATGAGATGCTAGCGGTAGCAGCAGCAGTATTGCTAAATCTAAATTACATACCGGTTCCAGGCTGTCTGGTGGGAAGCAGCTACTTTATTGATGACGGTGCTTTTTTGTTGGAACAACAACAAAATCGCTACACTTTGCACTTATTCCTTTGTTATATAAAACCAAAGGAATGAAGTATGAAGTGTAGCAAAGGAGCTTTCTCCACAATATATGCAAATTGGGGCAATATGAAACCTGATTAAAAACAAGAGGACGGACAAACCAGGCAGTATATGGTTTTAAATACCGAGTTTTGAGGTGGATGCAGACATGCATTTAACCTACTTTATGATGACAAGAACATGTTTTGGGTCATGGCGATATAATATACAGATTAGCAGAGCACAATGGAAGGAAAAGGAAGCATCATCATCATAACCGTGAATCATCATCCTTTCATTGCGGAGGAGAAAAGGTGCGCTGCTGCATATAAACGGAAGCATTTCAGGCTTATTTCTTCGTCATAAAATGGTATTATCAATGGAGAGCCGGAGTGCATTCAACCTACACAATGGGAGACAGGGCGAGGTGAAAAGTAGTGCAAAAGTACCTAACAAAAACCCTGCTTCATGATATTATACTCCACTTTAGAAATGAAAAGGTTGAAAATTCTATTTTAGTTTGAATAATGTGGGGTGGATGTGAAATTGGAATGAAGTTGAGTATAGAAATGGTAAACTTTTTCCACATGGCATAAAGTACAAAATTATGATGATGACAATGGCAATAACGTGCTTGGCTGGGCGAACCAACCGTGAAATCCGGAGGATCAACAAAGGAACAAGTTTCCTCAGATGTGAGGAGAATACGATATTTGCCACGTGAAAAGCTGGTGAAAGTGTGCGAGTGAAAAAGTGAAAGTTGTTGCTTCCACCTAGCTACAGAAATCGGAAAGTTTTTAGGGATGACTTCTATTACCTGCATGAAACTTATTTTGAGAGTATACTCTTCCATCTGGAGGTAGAAATTGGGGATATTTCGAGGAATCCTAAATAAAAGAGAAAGTTAGCTTGGAAAGTTGTAAAAGCCACAGTCTGTCGTTTTGTTGAAAGTCCGATTAGATAATTTCTCTGTTGCTGCGGTGGACAAAGGTTTGCTTCTCAGTTTGTGTAATGAAATGTGTAGGCTGACAGGAGTTCTGATATGAAGAATAATATAGTTTGAAATTGGTTCAGTATTGATGGAGTAAGTAAAAGAAGATTTTATTGTTACAGTTAAACACAAGACACAAAGATATTGTTTGTAATTACAACGTACCATTGTATTTCTAATTCCTCTTTAAATATTTTATAGTACAAAATAACCGAATGAATACCTCTTGTTTCAACTTTCCTTAATAAACTAAAAACTATCATGAATATAAATGTTCTTATTTATAGACTGCCATCCACCTATGAAAAATGCAATAAACTTATTGAAACGAATTCTAACACCATTATTTCAAATCCTTGTAATTAATGATTCATTTTGAACCAATTAAACTTGCATATCTTGAGAACAACCTAGTCCGTAATGATAATAGAGCCATTCGAGGAATCTTTGTACATTACTAATTTTAAAATTCCCAAAAAATATTTCATCTGGCAGTTAAATAAACAAAACTCTATTTAATCGATTAAATTATATTAAGATATTGAGGTAAGCAAAGTTAAAGTTTAGAAAACAGTAGAATTTAAACTATTCGTTTCTTAGACTAGTTTTTCCCTCAACAAGCTGATCCTTTCAGAAAGTACATAAGTGTGTTCCGCTAACAAACTACAATGAATGTGCGCATCAGTTTGTAGTTACCTTTTAATCATTACCATATACTCGAATTTATAGAAACGGCACATTCTGACCCTCGTTGTTATGAACCCTTTTTATCTCCTTAACATGTGTATGTGAGGAGATTTGAATACTGTTAGTTGACACATTAACTAGAAGATATTTACTTGAATTAAATTTGTAAACAAGACCTAAATTTATTTCTGATCATACAAGAATACTGTGCACAAGGTAAGATAACATAATTAAGGAGCTGATCTAGCTATCTTTGCTAACCAGATATGGTTGACTAAGCAATACATTATTTTCCAATAATCACCTGTCATAATTATAAATAAATGCTGCTTAAACCATAAAAGTATCCTACAGCTCATAAATATTTGTTTTAAGACAGTTATTTGTATTATCACAACCCAAACGATTTCATTGAAACTTTAAATGCACATTCACGCATACTCAACTGACTTTAATTATCTCATCTCATATGTATTCTGCAAATATTTACGCATTTGTTAATATTATATCCGTACATCATATGAATTTGGTAGCAATTTAATATACTGCTCCATAATATTTTATAGCCACATTTATTTATTTGGTCTACTAAACTTACTTTTGCTGTGGGATTGCTATCTACTTATGTATTATATTATAACAAGTTGCTGGAATAATTCAATCGCCATATTCACTCATCATAATATTATATTAATCACATCATTACCAAATGTTAATAACTAATCTTTAATTAAATGGAATATTACTCTGTGCCCTCGTTCATAATTCTTTATTTTAATTAGTTATAATATTATAATACAGCATAAAGTACGAGATGTAACTATACAATCAAGTGTATTCAAGTTTGCTCTCTTCTCACGCTTTATACAATGAGTATTATCTAATATTTATATGTGCAGTTGACGTTAATATAATTGTCAATATTTATCATCTGGGCCCGTATTTTCTTTGAGTAAATATGTTATTGATTAACATGATAATATAACATATAATTTCTTCTTAGTATACAATATCCACCCTTTAATACTTTTCGTACGATAATACTACATAAATTCATCATAATTTCCCTTTTCATTTTAACTATGACATTTGACAGTCTCCCGGTCCACTACTGGCATCCCGCACCTGTTGCTTGACCTTCTTGCTACACCTCCTAATTAAGCTTCGACTCCTCGGTTTATTCCTATTCGAAAGCGCGCTATCCTCCGTGAGAAACTGTTGATACGAGCTCGTATTAGGACTCGGACTAGTAGGAGTTTTAGGTGGCGTGCCATGTCCATGATGAAACATACTAAAAGATGAGGAAGTTGAAGACTCCCACTGCCGCTTCCAACCACCACTATTTCCACTGCCAGAAGCGCCACACTTGAATCGAGATATTACAAGGGGAAGCGCGTGTAGCCGGAGATTTGGAGCCGGCATGAGCACTTGATCTCCTCTTTAAGCCTGCCATGTCCTCACTATCAAATGAGATTTTGGAGAGGGCGATAAAGCTTCGGAAAACATCTCGAGTGTTCAAATCCTCCTTAGCTGAGCACTCTATTGCTTTCACCCTGAACAAACAAAGTGAAAGTAAATTATTATCTATCACATCATCTTGGAGTGATATACAAATCTTTTTTATTTACTTACTTGAGTGTCGGCCAGTAGCTTTCCAACCAGTCTGACACTTCCTCACTGTGAACCTCCCGTTTTTCAAGGGGTAACTCAGCCTTGTTCCCAGTTAGGACTATAGGGGTCTCCTGAAAGTCTCCACGTTGCTCTTGAATCTCGTCAAAGAACACCTTGGCCAACTCGAAACTTTCCCCGGTTGCCCACGAGTAGACGATGAGAAAGGCATGTGCTGTGGCGATGGAGAGACGTCGCATGGCAGGGAACTGGAGGTCCCCAGCCGTGTCAAGAATATCCACTTTTAAGGTCAACGCTCCAAAGTCATATTCTTGGCTGTAGAGGTCTTCCACGGTGGGTTTATATTTGTCGGAGAAAGTATTGAAAGAGGAAGCGCTTTACTATCGAAGACTTACCAACACCTGGCCCTCCTAAAGTTACAAGACGAACTCGCTCGTAATCGCCCATTTGGATGATGATTTCAGTTAAAAAATTGCTTGCAGTGATGAAAGTAGTGAAAGCAGCTTCCTAATTTCCATCATCTGAAAGTAGCAAGAGAAAAGTGGGTTTTAGACTCATTTTTTTTCCTTTTAAAATAATGGAATTGAGCCCAAGGCCTGCTTTGCATAAATAGGATTGACCTATAACCTCTACGCGTGGCATATACATTACAAAAATAATTCGCGTAGGTTTAGAGTAAAAAGCTTTTTTCTAAAAAGATGTGTAGCATAAAATTTAATGTAAAATGGAAGGTCTTTCAGTATTTTATGAATATTTTTGTACACTACAGCCTAAGGTTACATCTTGATTTAAGGCTTTTATGGAAGCCTTTTTAGGAAAACTGCAAGTTCCTTTCTAGGAAACTATTATATAAAAGCTAATCAAAGATGTACCTAGTGTATGTACAAAAATATTCATAAATATGAAAGACCTTCCATTTTTACATTAAATTTTATGCTTACACATCTTTTTAGAAAAAGCTTTTTACTCTAAACCTACGCGAATTATTTTTGTAATGTATATGCCACGCGTAGAGGTTATAGGTCAATCTATTTATGCAAAGCAGGCCTTGGGCTCAATTCCATTATTTTAAAAGGAAAAAAAATGAGTCTAAAACCCACTTTTCTCTTGCTACTTTCAGATGATGGAAATTAGGAAGCTTTCACTACTTTCATCACTGCAAGCATTTTTTAACTGAAATCATCATCCAAATGGGCGATTACGAGCGAGTTCGTCTAGTAACTTTAGGAGGGCCAGGTGTTGGTAAGTCTTCGATAGTAAAAGCGCTTCCTCTTCAATACTTTCTCCGACAAATATAAACCCACCGTGGAAGACCTCTACAGCCAAGAATATGACCTTTGGAGCGTTGACCTTAAAAGTGGATATTCTTGACACGGCTGGGACCTCAGTTCCCTGCCATGCGACGTCTCTCTATCGCCACAGCACATGCCTTTCTCATCGTCTACTCGTTGGGCAACCGGGAAAGTTTCGAGTTGGCCAAGGTGTTCTTTGACGAGATTCAAGAGCAACGTGGAGACTTTCAGGAGACCCCTATAGCCTAACTGGAACAAGGCTGAGTTAGCCCCTTGAAAAACGGAGGTTCACAGTGAGGAAGTGTCAGACTGGTTGGAAAGCTACTGCGCGACCACTCAAGTTAAATAAATAAAAAGGGATTTGTATATCACTCCAAGATGATGTGATACGATAATAATTTACTTTCACTTTGTTTGTTCAGGGTGAAAGCAATAGAGTGCTCAGCTAAGGAGGATTTGAAACACTCGAGATGTTTTCCGAAGCTTTATAGCCTTCCTCCAAAATCTCATTTGATAGTGAGGACATGGCAGGCTTAAGAGGAGATCAAGTGCTCACGCCGGCTCCAAATCTCCGCTACCACGCGCTCTCCTTGTAATATCTCGATTCAGTGTGGCGCTTCTGGCAGTGGGAAACAGGTG
Source organism: Orchesella cincta (assembly GCA_001718145.1). Taxonomy (NCBI): domain Eukaryota; kingdom Metazoa; phylum Arthropoda; class Collembola; order Entomobryomorpha; family Orchesellidae; genus Orchesella; species Orchesella cincta. The sequence goes on from LJIJ01006023.1 coordinate 9,699, forward strand.
GATGAAGCGGCAGTGGGAGTCCTTCACTTCCTCATCTTTTAGTATGTTTCATCATGGACATGGCACGCCACCTAAAACTCCTACTAGTCCGAGTCTAATACGAGCTCGTATCAACAGTTTCTCACGGAGGATAGCGCGCTTCGAATAGGATAAACCGAGGAGTCGAAGCTTAATTAGGAGGTGGTAGGCAAGAAGGTCAAGCAACAGGTGCGGGATGCCAGTAGTGGACCGGGAGACTGTCAAATGTCATAGTTAAAATGAAAAGGAAATTACTGATGGAATTTATGTAGTATTATCGTACGAAAAGTATTACGAAATTGGTATACCTAAGAAAAATTATATCATGTTAATCAATAACAATATTTACTCAAAGAAAATACGGGGCCGCAGATGATAAATATTGCCAATTAATTAACGTCAAACTGCACATAAACTATTTTAATAATACTCCCATTTATTAAAAACTAGAAGAGAGCCAAACTTGAAAATACACTTGATTGGTATAGTTACATTGCTGCGTGCTTTTATGCTGTATTATAATCATTATAACTAATTAAAATAGAATTCATGAACGAGGGCAGCAGCGTAATATTCCATTTAATTAAAGGGATTAGGTTATCTAATCATTTGTAACTGACTGTGATTAATATACATTATTATGATGAGTGAATTATGGGCGA
>LJIJ01006024.1:0-10378 GCA_001718145.1 Orchesella cincta
AACAGGTAGTTAAGAATAGAGGAGTAGTAGTCTTCCCCAGAAGACCACACAGAAATGTGACTCAACTTGCTGCAAATAGTCCAGTAGTCTTCCTGAGTCAGCAACTTTTTAATTTTACTTCCATCCGTGAAGCTGAAGTGGGCATACTCCAAAACGTAACCCAGGTTAAGTTCCCGGAGGGCAGGAAGCTTTGGCAAAATCATTTTCCTAATAACTGCAGTTCCACAACATTGCGTGGTAGGCCAGGTGAGCTTGGTCAGTTTGGAAATACAGTTAAAGTGGCGGGGTGTCATGGCTTCTTCAATCTTAGTAGGTTCGTTGAAGCGTTCAAGCATCAGTCTCAGTTCATCTTTACCGGTTTGTCGTCGATTAAAGAATTGATCCCACTCAACGTCCAAATCGAGTGTTTCCAGAGTGTTGCTAAACTTATCAACAAAGCGGATAACAAGAGCAAGGCTCAGTTCGTTTGAAATTGTCAACCTTCCTATGAAAAGGTGCTGGAGTGGAGGTGAGCAGCTTAGCTTTAAAGAAGTTTGGACCTGCTTGAAAAATTTTAGCTTCCGGAGTTGTTGCATGGGAGAACTTTCAGCTGAGGCTGGAGGAAAGCGGGTCAAGCTGTTCCGTCCATACATTGCCAGCTTCAGATACAAATGTCAAGTTGCTCAGCATAGACGTCAACAAACAAGCACAAAACTTTACGCTTTTCAGTCATCATGGTCATATAAAGCAGCGTTGTTTGAATTTAACTCCGAGTTTGTAAGATGGGGCAAGCTGGGAGAGATCCGAAGGGGTCTGCATTTTTCCAGCCGATGCAATACTTTGTATCTTCAGGTCTCTTCAGATTTGACAGGTGTGTCAAAGTTTTGCAAAGATTTTCAGTAGATTTGAGACGCACCTCGTTCAGAATGAAAGTCGTAAGATGAGACCCAACTTTTGACATGAAGTTATCCAAACGAAAATAATGATTGTAACGGAATGGTAATGGAGAGCATCTCCTTATATCGGGTGAGTATTGACGACATGCGATGACAAGTGAGCTGGATGGAAAAGGATTCCCGGTGTGATGAATCATTTCCTCAGGACAGTTAATCTCCGACCACCCACTCGGAGTTCGAAGAGTAGGACAAGCATCTGTATCCCCTTTCAGCGTCTTCTTCTCGAGCAAGTCATCAATAATTGATTTCCATTGGGAGCTCACCAATCGATAGGGAAGCATGGAATTTTGTCCGCAGTCCAAATTCCTCAGAATCATCTCGAGCACCTGTAAAAATATAAATATATCAGTCAAAACTCAGTCAACAAACATAATAGTCATATCGTCGCTTTAACATAAGAACGCAGGTCAAACTTTAGTAGGACTTACTTCCAGAGAAGTACATCATTAATTGATGGTTCGGGTGCTTCTTCAGGAACAACTTCAGCCACCGCTATTTTCCTTGCCATACTTCGGGTCACAACCGGCATCCTGGTTAACTAATGAGGGGACTCTCAACTGCCAACCTTCGAGGAAAAACTAAACCGATCTCTGGAGTCGGGCTGATTAAAGATTCCGAGCTGAAAAAGACGAAAAAATATTCAATTGATTAAAAAGACCACCGAAGCAAGCAAGTTATAATAATCTCGTTCACTCAACTTAAATCACTGAGAACAAACCAGTTACCTACCTTTTGAACAATGATGACGTGAATGTCAACTGATTTAAATGAATTAACCCGACGACTTTAAAAAAAAAAGCCAAAAATGTCTCTCTGACGAATGTCGACTGTCGAGTGAACACAATCTACATGAAAAAAAGTTGCTCAGAGAAGGCTGAAAACGTGTGTGAACAAGAAAAGGATCGCAACAGCAAATGAGCAGAGCTGAGCAGACAGTAGAATTTTCTCACACCAAATATCCACACAATTTTCAATAGCCCTTATTTACTCATAGTAGATGAGCCGGAAAAAGAAACGTCTAGCACCAGACCATATTAGAGTAATGCATGCTCGTGCGCAGCGTACAGGAAACAACTCGATAGACGACAAAACAATCATTTTTGTTCAACTTTTCTTGTGTCAAAGTTAAAGGTTAAAATAGTTGGAGTGAATTCCCCTGTCGACTTTTAATTATTTGTGGATTTTTAGCAGTTGTGGTGCCTTAAGGTTGAAGGTATTTATTCGACGCTGTCGGACTTCTTAAAAAGTTGTTGGTGAGTTACAATCTGATTTCTTTATTTTAAAACCTTATTCCAGTTTTGACATGTTTCAAGTTGAATTTTTGATTGCTTTACGTTGTTTTTAGTTTTACAATTATTCAGGACTGACCCGGAACTTGGGTGTTGGGTGGAGTTTCAAATATACCGAGGATGTCCGAACTAGAAGATCTGGTTGACCCTGTTAAGGACCTGAAGTTGGATGACACAAAGTCCATGGAAGATCTACCTCCTGAAGTAAGTCAGTTTTCTTGTGGAATTATTTACGATCAAGTTTCAAATGTTTGTCACGTTGTTAACCGTAATTGATAATGACAACTACTTTTTCCAGGTTGTGACCATCATTTTGGAGCATCTGACGAAGAATGAAACGAGAAACAACATTTTGGGCTACAGACTTGTAAACTCCCAGTGGCGTGACATCATTGACCTCTTCTCGAACAGAGGATTATCTCTGGGGCTTTTCCAGTCTTCCCTCGAATGACGACTTTGTGCGATACAAATGGCCAAGATCTCCACGTTCTCCCACCATTCTCAATGTTTCCTGCTGGCCAAAACCCGTTTCCATTCAACTCCCTTGTTTTGGATGGACGGATTGACGTTGACGGCGAAACTGGTCGCAACAATTTGCTAAGCTGGGCAACTCATCTTCAGACGATGGGAGACTTTATGTCGACATTTGGACGCTACCTCACCTCCTTTGAGCTCCAAGATGTGATTCTTCCGGGATGAATTCCGTGATTACTCTACTCAGCTTTCTGACCTCCCTGAAGCATCTTAGCGTCCAAAACGTGGAATTTCCTGATCGGGTGATTGAACCTAATGCTGTTTTCCAAACCCTTCCACCGCTGCCCGATCTCACCACCTTGTTAGTCAAGTCAGATACACGTTTCGTCAACCGATATGACTATGAACCTGGCCAGCTGGATGAAAATGCAACCTTTTATATGTTTGGCTGATTACGTCCTATGCTGACCAACTGTTAAAATTGGAGCTGGAAACATTCCAGACGCTTCCGGCATTTCAGCGACGACTCAGTATTACTATTCCTTCCCCGACGGTGAAAGACTTGTGATCGCGACCACATCCGACTCAGCCTTCCGAAATCTCAAGAAACTGAAGATATCTCGTCCCGATAAGTATTTTCTCCGTTTCAGTGACATTCCACAGCTGCAGCAACTCTCTGTTAGCAACATAGTTGATGAAAACAACCCTGACTTACTGCACATGACTCCGTACCACCCAGAAGTGCTGGACATGACTGAGTTCATCGGTAAATGTCGGAACACCCTTGAAACACTTCGGTTGGACATCGATTTGCACACTCTGATGGGCTACGAAGCCAGGCTTCTCCTTTGCGTTGAAGGAGTTCTGCCACCAATCGTCGGAAGTTCACTCCCAAAGATAAGACGTCTGGAAATACATTATTCTATGCTCAACGACCGAAACAACCGCGACTCCTCAGTGTACTACACAATGATGACCAGGTTTCTGGCGGTGTTTCTCGCCCGGTTCCCTGCTTTGGAGACGCTGCACTTTCTCCGCTTTCCAGCTATTTTCATTAGCTCAACGAGTGAGGTTGAAACTATAAACGGCGCCGTTAGGGCTGGGAATCCCCCTATTGTTGCTGTGAAAACCCGACTCGCCTCACTGGAACAAGAGTTGTATGAACAGAACAGGATCTTTCATCAACAGCACGCAGCAATTCGTGATGAAGTGGAGGATCAGGATGAACGTGATGAACTAGAGAATGAGGTTGAACAAGAAATGCACAACGTGACGACCACTTTCAACGAGCGGAGGGCTGAGATTTTGAATCAGTTGGCAGCTCTGGGTGTGAATAAACAGGAGGTAGTGTTGGAACATTTCCTCCAGTCTCAACGAATTTGGAACACATGTCCTAATCTCAAACTGGTTTCTGCCAGTTCTGGGGACAAGCCTGATGGAGATGTCTGCCTCATTCGGAGACCAGAGTAAGTTTGAACTCAGGTGGTTGGGGAAAAGATGTTTATTAACTCAATTGTCGTTTCTTCTTTGTTAAAGTTCAATCAACCCTACTGTTTATTGTTAATTACTCTTTGACTATCTGTATTATCCCATTTATTACACTTTTTAAGACGTTTAGTGTGGATTCTATTGTTTTCTGTGCTCTATTAATAACTATATATAAGTTTTCGTTATGTTTTTGGTATAATCGAGATAAAAGTAAGTTGATTAATGTTAGTCTCATTAACTTGGAGTTTAGATTGATTGATTTGTTGTGAATAAAATGTACTTGAAAAATGTTTCTGATTAACAACTGGCTAACATACATGCATAATTGTATTGAGAATAATTTTTAAATCATCAGGCTTCGTAATGTATTCAGCTTTTCAGGAAATAAGTTTTTATTAAAGTAAACAGAAATGCGTCTTTAAGAGACGTACACTCAAAAGATAATCAACACCCCGATGCAGATTCTATAATGTAGCTACACTCAGCATAAAATAATTATTTTTAGGAAACGGCATTTAATATTTTGAGAAAGGAAACCAGTTCACAGCCTACTGCATTCATTGTTGATTATTCTATCTGCGAGCAGTAAAAACCAGGTAGTTAGGAATAGAACGCAAATAGTCTTCTCCAGAATTCCAAACAGAAATTTGGCTCAACTTGCTGCAAATCGTCCAGTAGTCTTGATGCGTCAGAAACGTTTGAATTTTTCTTCCACACATAGTTAGATCTTTGAGGTAGGCATCCACAACGTAACCCAACTTAAGTTCCCTGAGAGCCGAAAACTTTGGCAAAAGTATTTTTCTAATAACTTTAGTTTCCACAACATTACTTGGGAAGGCCAGGTGAGCTTGGTGAGTTTTGGAAACACGTTAAAGGGAAGTCTGATGCTTCCTCATTCTTCTTAGAAGCATAGAATTGTTCAAGCATCAGTCTCAGTTCGCCTTCCGTTTGTTGTCCATTAGAAAATTGATCCCACCAACATCCAAATTGAATGTTTCCAGAGTGTTGTTAAACTTATCAACAAAGCGCATGAGAAGAGCAACGCTCATTTCTTTCGACATTGACAACTTTCCTATGAAAAGGTGCTGGAGTGGTGGTGAGCAGCTTAGCTGAAAGAAGTTTGCACCTGCTTGAAATATTTTCAGTGCCGGAGTTGCTGCATGGGACAACTTTCCGGTGAGGCTGGAGGAAGTGGGTCAAGCTGTCCTGTTCCATACTAGGCAGCTTCAGATCCAAATACTCCAGTTGCTCAGCATAGGCGTCAACAAACCAAGCACAAAAACTGCCATTTTTCCAGTTCCAGGAACCAACGTCGGTGACTTTAACTCCAATTTATAAGATGGGGCAGGGCTGGGAGACATCCGAAGGGTTCTTCATCAGTTATGTCGATGTCCACACTTTGAATCTTCAGAGCCTTCAGATTTGAAGGTGGCAAAGTTTTTGCAAAGATTTTCGGTAGAATGGAGACGCACACCTTGTTCAGAATGAAAGTCGTAGATAAGACCCAATTTTTGACATGAAGTTATCCAAACGAAAAACCCGATTGTAACGGAATGGTAAGTATCTCCGAGATTGGAGTATATACGACTTGAGACGACAAGTGCGCTGGATGGAAACGGGTTCCGGTTGATGAATCATTCGTCAGGACAGTTAATCTCCGGCCATCCATTCGAAGTTCGAAGAGTGGGACAGCATCATATCCCTTTCAAGCGTCTTCTTCTCGAGCAGGTCATCAATAATTGATTTCACATGGAGCTAACCAATCGATAGGGAAGCATGGAATTTTGTCCGTGGTCCAAATTCTTCAGATCATCTCGAGCACCTGTAACAAGATAAATACATTCAAACTCAGTCCACAAATATAATATTGTTCATAGCGTTGCCGTAACGTAGGAAAAACTGGTCAAACTTTAGGTTGGACTCACTTCCGGAGGTAGATCAGTAATTGATGGGGGAAGGTGATGGTTCGGATGCTTCTTCAAGAACAACTTCAGCCACACCGCCATTTTCTTTGCCGTGCTATTTAACACAGACATCCTGATTAACTAATGAGGATAGTCTCAACAGCCAAACTGCCATGAAAAGCTAAAGTGTCGGGCTGATGAAGAGTCCGAGCTGAAAAACATGAAATATTTTCAATTTTGACCACCCAAGCAAGCAAGTGATAATAACCTCGTTCACTTAACTTAAATTACATGATAACAAATCAGTTTACCTATCTTTCGAATAATGATGAGTTATTATTCTTGAGTTGAATAAAACCGACCAACTTTAAAAATAATAATAAAAATCCATCTTGAAACTGAAGTGTGACTGTTCGAGTGATACAATCTACATGAAATAGCAAACTGCTCCCTGGAAACGCTGATAAATCAAAGAATGGGATCGCGCGAGCAAATGATCAGAGCTGAAGCTGACCGTAGAGATTTTCTCACCTCCAAATAACCCACACTCTTTCTCAACTAGCCCTTCAATTATCATAGAGTTGAGTGACAAAGCAGAGTGAGCCGAAAAAAATCAGAATGCGGACGGAACAGAACGTAGAGCTCAAGTGCTTGAACCAGACAAAGGAGACTAAAAGCCCGTATTACGCATGAAGATGCTCGTGGCTCGTGCATTTTCATTGCGTACAGGAAAACTCTAGAGACGACGAAACAACATTTTGTTCAACTTTTCTTGTGTCAAAGGTTAAAATAGTTGGCAGTGAGCCTAAAGGTGTTTTTGTACACGCTGCTCGAACGTTAAGGAAAGGTTGTCGGTGAGTTAAAATGTGGATTTATATTTATTTGCACAAACCCACTTCGAGTTTTGACATTTTGAATTAATTGTTTCGTGTTGTTTTTAGTTCCACATAATTCGGGATTGACAGTTACTTTTTTTCTTGGGTGGAGTTTCAAATATACGAGGATGTCCGACCTAGAGATTGGTTGACCCTGTTAAAGACCTCAAGTTGGAGAGCAGCCGAAGGACACGAAGTCCATGGAAGATCTAGCTCCTGAAGTAAGTAAATTTTCTTTTAATTTAGTTCATAATTATTTGTCAGATGTTTGTCACGTTTTAAACCATAATTGAATAATGACAACTACTTTTATCAGGTGGTGCCCAATAAAACAGAACATTGATAGAATCTATGGCCCATTCTTGTTTTTTGTCTTCAATCAAATTCATGACTGGCGAATGATTTGGTACTTATTCCATGCAATAGCCTTACATTCCAATCATTTTAACTCATAACAAAACTGCGAATAAAGTGTATGCCGGATAGCATCATAGCTTTTGTTTGCCATACTTGGGCCAAGCGATCTATGAACGAACGAACTGGCGCCAACGAGTAAATCTAGCTGCAAAATGAAGCTGCTGGAACGCAAACAAGTGAGTGAGGATCAAGTTGTTGTATTCCTCCACCACCGACCTATCCCATATGTTCTTTTGAACAGAAAATAACTGCAGTTTCATTTAGTTAACTTTTGCTGGCTGCTTTACTTAAAGGCGACTAGCTAGTCACAACAATTTTGCAATTGTCAACATTTGGACAAGTATGGAGGGACTCGGATCAAGATCGAAGAAAATGTGAATAACGTGTGGCGTGATTTGTACATTAACCTGGGGAGACTGGTAAGTATAAATATAATGATTAACTGTAAATGAATTTGGTTTATATTGTGTATGTTTCATTCATTGATTTTTTTGTTTGTGTCATCAGCTACCAGAAATTATGCCGGTCACTGGAGTGACAACAGAGGAGCCGCTTCTCGAACTTCCAGGACATTTCAATTTGGTTGACTTGTTGATGCATTGTGTAAGTAACTAACTCTTTTATCCAAGTTTTATGGTGTACCATTGAATCAAAATCAAGTATTAACATTGTATCTTTTATTGAAAACAGGTGACCTACTAGCACCTTTCAGCTTGGGAAACAACTGGAGTAACAATCTGATGACTCCAAACCTCATCTTCAGACTGGACTACTGGAAGCTTTGGCAGATGGAATGCTTTTTTATGTTAGAATAGTTACGTCAAATAGCAAGTTATTTAAGTGATTTGTGAATAGTGTAACTATGAATTTACATGGTAATATGTACGTTTTATTGTAAATAAACGAATTTAACTACGATTGTAATCGCAGCTGTTATTATTTGAGGCATTATCCAAACAATAACAAACTTCATAGATTACTTGGCGTGTGTATGGGCATTGCTATGAGTGAATGGATAATGTTCGGCGAATTTGTATGGGCCATGCATGGGCCATACATTGCGTTTGTGCTATGATCGGGCAAACGTTTGGCTGGGTGGCCAAAATGTTGAATGGGCCAGAGAACATGAAATGCGCAAGCAGCCATGAATTGAGCCCAGAAAAATGTTTATTGGGAATAGCAATCGAATATACTGTATAAAATAATCAGCCGTGGGAAATTAAAGTTAGAATTATATAATCAAGTCAATACATTAATGCAGATTATCTAAACTGATATACAAAAAGAATTTACAATTTATATTTTCAATTTAATTAATAATTATCAAGGAGAACAATCTATTTACAGTAGAATATTATTACAGTTTTCGTTTTTTACTTTGGAGCGTTCAAAAGTCATAAGAATTATGATTTTATAAAAAATACAGTTTGGCTACTTACGTCATATTGGCCTATTCCAGCATTTCCCGCAACATAATTGACACCTAGGCCCACCCAGAACTAGCATAATTGTGTTATTTATCCCAAATTAAATTCTTACATTTTTCTCAGCAACTCACACGAGAACGGTTCTCAATATCTTTGCCACCATGCTCTTCAGTACCAACAAGTTAGATTGTGTCATGTTCTTGTATTCCTCTACCTCCACTCTACCACTATACAGCAACACACATGCACATTATTATGTATTGCTTTTTAATATGTTACACGCTTTTTCTCTCCCATCAACAGCATTTTATAAACCACCAGCAGACTGGAAAGAATAATGCCTGATTATTGGTTACCTTAAGCTGAATCATCATTCATTACCATTCATTATGTACAAATGGACCTTCCAATTAGGCCTCCTTGCTTGCAAACATGTTCCAGAAAAACTGGGCACAATTTCACCCCTTTATTTCTTTTCCACCATTCCCCAGAGAATGAGAGAGGGACAGGCTCACACGATTTATTAAAATTAATATTGAATTAATGAACAGTCCAGCGAAGCAAACAACTCATGTCATTGTGAGTACGCTGGCATGACATGACAAAACCAAATTATGTAGCCGTATAGCCTGTTACAACATGATCATAACGTGTGGATCCTATTACAATTCTTGAGTTTTTGAAGAAAAAAAATGAATTTAAAATAACTTTTTGTGCTTTAAATAATAAAGTCTTGGTCTCGCTCCCACAAGAATATTCATGTCATTGAAGCATTGGCTAGCTCATAAGAAAGAAATCACTAAACTACAACCTTGGGGTATATTAGTAAAAACGTCGAAGAATTTATGTTACGTAATAAAGTATATCTGCATATTACCTATTCCTTTAACATAGAGGTGGGGACCTCTTTTGAATTAACTTTAAAAAGCAGAGAATTCATTTACCTTTTCCAACTATAATTTAATATAAAATATGTGCATTTTATTCCCTAATTTATAGGAAGAGGTGGAATGAAGGAGGGTGCAGGAATGGGTGCTAGCGTTAGCTCATCTCCATTCAGTCATATCACGGTCATACATAATCAAAAGGTGAATATCATTATTTAAAAAAAGCAGTGTGCTTTACATTGTCAAGTATTCACTGTATATTTTAGCCAAAAGGCTACAAACCAAGAACAGAGTACAAAGTCACACTGCTGCTTTTACTACCGGCACCCTCCTTAATAATAACAATATTTTAGTATAAGGACGGTCATAGAAATTGAAAAATGATGCTTTTTAGATTAGCTCAGAAAATCCATTACATTTCAAATGGTTGTTCCTTGTTGAGTTTAATGGGACTCTTTTTTCTTCTTTTTTCTTCTTGTAGATTAGCATAGAGAGCAGAGTGCAGCTTCTCCAACTCCAACCCAATCCAGTTGTCCATTTACAAAAATGCTCTTTGTTGCAGGTGTAACCGAGAGTAAACCAGTGTTACAGAGAGCTGATGATAAACATGCCATTTTCATAATTGTATTTGATTCAAATGGAGCAAAAAAATGTCCAGAGTCTGGAATAAGTGAGATGGATG
>LJIJ01006025.1:0-10375 GCA_001718145.1 Orchesella cincta
CGTTATTTTTATGATGGAAAAACTGAATAGTCAATTTCCATTACATATACATTTTTAGGAGAGCCATAAACGAATGACGAGTTATATCACTTACAAGCACACTGAGACGGAAATACACGTAAGCGCTCAAAAGTAGTTTTGATGAATTTCCTACCAAAATTTTTAAAATGAATTTCAAAAGTGAATTAATGTTACATGTTCTATTTTTTGTGCTCTGTTTATGAATATACACTGTGTATCTTATTTCGTTACAGGTTGTCCTATAAATTCAAAACATCAAAAACAACTCGCACATCGGTTTGGACTAAAATATTGGAAACGTTTTTCTATTGCGTTTTTGGGCAATATAAAACACTACGCTGTGTGGTCTGCAAGCAAGCAAATTTAGTTGGACTATTGCGCTAATAAAATCAAGCCTGGTTGATTTTAACAAAATGTCAAAACTGACTTCTGGGAGTCGTTGTTGAATCTACGCACAAAATATGAGATCATTTTAGTCAAAAATGGAATAACTAAATCGTGTTCTGTGGAATCACTTCCAAAACCCAGTACAAGAGTCTTGTGTTACCCAACATGGTGGTTTTTTGTTCAGTTTTAATTGTCTTTCTGTCGAACGAAAAAAAATTCGTTTAGAGACATGGAATTGACAGTTGTTGAAGTGATTTGAAATCTGTAATATTGGAACGTTCAGTTTAAAAAACATTTTGTCAGTTATGAAAAATATTTTAAATTGTTATTACGTTAAGATATTATAAATAGTGAGATTTGTGTTGTGACCTTGATTATACTTCCTTTCCATAACCTTCTATATGGACAAATGGCAAAAAAGTGAAAATTCATTTCGATCTATACAGCGCATTAATTCACACGATGATTATGATGGTGTGTGGAACATTTCGATTTGCGTTTCGCGGTCGCGATTCGGTGGACGTTTAAAAGCAAAGCTGTTATTAATCTTTACATTTTATAGTATGACTTATGTGATTACATAAGAAACAAAAACGTTTAACGCGTCTAAAATGCAAAAAAGTAATAACTTTTTAACAAAAAGTGTGTTGATGGAATATATGATGAATGCGATGATGATTGTGCATTCTTTTGTATAATCTATATGTACATAAGTTGAATAAATGTACAGCTCCGTCTCCTTGCTTTTTTCTGTCGTGTTCATTTCTCCTTTTTTTACGAAATTAGGCAGCCCTACGGTTAGAAACTAATTTCCAAGGGTAATCAAAATGTTTATTTTTCTATTTATTTACAAGTTTCTTAACTCAACACAACGTAAATGGTTCGGCTCACCACCAAACGGCCGAAGTTTAGCGCTTGTAATTTGAGACTTTGGTCCGTTCAATATTAAACCTCTGCAAAATGTTTGCAATAAATAGGAAATACTATCTCTCGCCAAACTCTCTCCAATACATGACGCCTTCCTGTATAAATGGCATCAGAGCCTCATTTGGAACTACTTTGGTTTCTCCACATTTAAAACCTTCCGGTCGAAATTCATTGACATCTTCTCCCCAATTTTTGAATCGTGATGAATTCCGTACAAATTAGCAATAACTGTAACATCCTTAGGAAGAAATACCCGTGAAATATTGTATCAGCTAGCATTCGGGTGTGGAAATCCAAGTGGGGCAATACTAGAAAGCCTCAAAGTTCTAGCATATGGCTTCTGTGTATGTAGTCTGAAAGTGTCAAATGTCTATCAAATTTTTGGGGAATGGAGTAAATATATATATAAAATTATATTTTCATACGACGCTTTATCACTCAAGGCAACTTGACGAGAGACCCAACAACACGATCCAATTCACTTTGAGCATTTTGTTGTGCTTCTTTATTCAAGAGCAGATACAAAGTGGCAAAGGACAGAGTAAGTGAACTTGTTTCCGAGCCAGCTCCAAACAAGTCAAACACAACCGCCTTTAAATTTTTTACTGAATTGAATGAATAACACGTACATTTAAATTAATTAGAAAAAATATAAATTCAAGAGTTGATATTCAAAAATTACCTCCAATATCTTTATAAAAGGATGACGTGGGATCCGTAGTTTTCCGTATTTTTATAAGATATTGTCAAAAATCCCTATAGAGAAAAACTTTAATTAGTAATTTTTACCCAAACAATTTTAAACATCACAAATTATCATCAACATACTGGGGATTATTTGGATCGAGTTGATTGGAGTGTTTCTCAACTTCTTTTTCAGTCAGCTCATCCAAGCTATCTACGGCGTTTGTCCAATCCGTCCATCCAAAGTATTTTGGGGCAACGTGTCGTAGAAAGGGAGCAAAGAATAATAGCGAGGCCTTATTAATAGATCTGCAAAAACGGACGTGAATTCCTTTATATTAGCAGCTAAGAATAATTTTAATTATTAACAATGCGAAAAATAAAAGTTTAATAAATTTTTTAAACTCACTCTATAATAGACTTTGCCTTTTTTAATATTTCCGATTTGTCCTTTGAATCCCAGTTACTGATTTCCCCTGAAACAATTCTCCAAAGTCCATTGACAACCGGTCCGTTGAATAGTTTTGTTCCTGGGATTGGTTCTCCAACTCTTCGTTCAAAATATTTAACCAATGTCTCTGCTTCCTCCATAAGAAAATTTGCATTTGAGTGGTTGAGAACACCAAAATCACGCAGTTTTCGCACCGTAAATGATCGCTGTTCTTCCCAAGCACGACCTTGACAATTTATGATTCCGCTTCCGCGACCAACGTAGTAAGTCACTGGGTTAAAAGCTCGACCGGTTGAGTTGTTGTCAGAAAATAGTTCTTTTACCAGCTTAGGATCATTTACAACTATAACACTTCGAGGAATAAAGGGACTTCATTGATTACAGAAAATTGTTTCAATTAACGATAAAATATTTACAAATTTGAATTTTAAAAATTTAAGTTTACTCTTGCGTTCCTAATCGAATACTATAAATGGCTCCGTATTTCTCCGCCCAGGTTTGGAATACTTGCAAGGGATTTTTTCGGAGTTGGAGGACGTTGCCCAGAAATGGTATTGATATTGGACCTGATTAGAGTTATTAAACACAATTATTAGTTAAACAAAAAAAAGTTGTAATTTAATTTGGTTCAGAAACAAACCTGGAGGATATCGCGAATTTCTTTTGCTCCTAAATAACCAAAATCCCACAAGCAGAGCTATTGCCACTAGGACAATCTCAGGGAATTGAAATACTACCATTTTGTGGAAACTGCTTGTTTGTGACGGAGAAAACTTTTGTTGGAATGCTGGAAATTTTCTTAGAAGACGACTCTTGAAGAGAGCCAATAAAAAGATGATTTATCCTTTTGAAAACTGATAACGACTGATGTGTGCGTGCTTCTTCAAAATGATTTCGGGTGTGAATTTCATTTTCATAAATGACAAATTGCATGCTATGTGATTGTTGCTGATTACGGTAAGCGTACATTTAGCCAATTATATCATACGTGGGCACAAGTAGCGTGTGAATTTTATTAGTTCATTTTCAGTGTTTTCTCGTTTCCAAACAGCATTAAGGCTGTGGAAGCTTGCGTTGAAGGGTTTTTCTATGGGACAAATATAACTATGCAGATGTATATAAGAAATCCTCGCTATTTTTTGCAGGAAACTTGCGTATGAGAGAACTGCGATGAAATGTCAGAAACGTTTTATTAGGAAGTCGCGTATGATAAAATTGCAGAAAAAGATCGGAAACCACTATCTCTTCACAATGTAAAAAAAATAATTTTTAGCATTTACTTTTCATTTAATTCTCAAGTTCATATTTTTTTAAAGGTACTTTCGCAATATGTTTGCATTTTAAGGCTTATATTTGGCTTTTTGCTGAATTATTTGAAGGTCACTACTGTTGGAGTTTGTTCTTCCGACCAATATGTTGAAACTCGCAAGTGTCTGCAGACGTAGACGAACCCACAGGTTAACACGCTCATTGTAGATGCCTTAAGTTGCAATGATGATTATAATTTAATAATTTTTTAACATTATTAGAAAGACCTTATAGATATTTGTATGAAGTGGTACACCGACGGTAATTTAAATGGAGAACATGAATATATATACCATTCTCAGAATGTTTCGTATGAAATTTTAAGGGTTTGTTCAACTACTTGCTTGGATTTTAAGATGTTACACATATCATAGTAATTGCGATGAAGTCTAATTATTACACGCAACTGTCTGACAACGTTGCGGGGATTTCTACCCACGTATGTTTCTTACAAAATCTGCGCGGATTTCTTATATACATCTGCATGTTTAAATGCATCCCTTTTTCTATCTTCGTTGATTTGTGGATCGTAGTAAGTTTTGTGTCCATGGGAGCGTGTGGAAAGTAATCAAACATTGGAAAATAAAGCAAATAAGTTGGAATAATAAATTGAGATATTATCATGCATTGCAGATTATCAGAAAAACATATTCCATGCTTTTTCGCATAAATGATCGCTTCATTTAAAGGGAGTTTTTTTAAATAAATGTGTTGAGATTGCAACAGCTATAAATTTTTTCTGCATGAAACGATTTCAGAATCTTGTAGTAGGCTGCTCTTTAAACAATTTAATAAAAGCATCGTGAGAAAAATGGTTTTATTTGAAGACGTCATATGAGAAAAGCAATTTGTAGTTGCTGCAGGGTATAGCAAGAAGCGACAAAAATAAAACTGATGGCAGCTTGGATAGAAGTTGAAGAAGTAAATGAAAAACCACACGGATGTGTGCAACCATTTAAATAGGAAATTAGGTATTCACGCAAGCGCTCAACGCTCATGTCTCATTACTAATTGTGTGTTAGAAACCAATCGTGGAAATCTACAAAGTCCGTGTTTCATTTTATGATTATTAATGTGCTGTTACTTAAGTTAAAAATTAGTAAACAATTTGACAATAAGCATTTGCAAGTGGAAATGATGAAATACAGTTGCAGGAAAGTCTGTTTGAAGTCTAAGTCTTCTAAAATTACTGGTGTATATTCCAAATTAGTGTGACTCACGTACAAGCAAAAATAACACTCCCAATAAAGCTTGGAGAACTACCACTTCAAGATTTTGAAGGCTGTCCGAAAGTCGACCAAGAAAAGATTCGGCCTTGGGAAAGTCTTGGAATTTTATCCGGCGATGCCGACACTGACAATAGGTACAATTTGTTACGAGACATCCGACTTACCGAAACTGCTGCGGTGGTTAATGCGGGCTTCAAGATTGCAGATATGAAGTTGGTGTACGCATTTCTTGATCCGTACTTCATTTTGGATGACTTCATCGAACTATCTACATCCCAAAAGGATATGCCATTCAAATCCGCATTCTCTTTGTGGTCTGCAGTGTCCGACATAATGGAAGGGAAACTTGTAGCAAAAAACGATGATGAATTATGTGCACGCAGACCGGCTATCTTGTTAAAGTAAGTTGTGAAGTAATGAACCACACGCTACTTGAATTCTACTTCGTCCAGTTTTCTCCAAAGAATTAAATCTCGCACAGATATTGATATCGTGTAAATTAATTCAGCTTGTTTTCTGCTTTCTCATAATTTTGAAACAATATTCAGTTTACTCTAGCTAAATTCAAAAATCGTTTAGATTCTGGAAAAGTTTGGGGATGTAATAATATGTTATGTTTTTTCGTTATCATTCTCATGCACATTTTTAATTTAAAAAATACTATTTAAATCATTCATTAAATGCAATTAAATTTGAAGTCAATTTAAAACTACTATTTACATAACGATGATTGTAAGGACTTGTATTACGGTTTACAAAAACAGAAAATATGCTCACGCCTGCTATATATGCTATATTCTTATACAAGCCGTCGTTGGAGAAAGACATTTCCCAAATATAGAAATGTACAGCCATTCACGCTGAAAAAGGAGAATGAACTACATGATAACATAATATTTAAACATTTCATCATATCTTTATTATCTCTAATTATACATGATTTATGACTGAGTTTAATTTTCATTTAATAATTCAACTGAGTGCCAAAACGTAAAAAGTGAATGGAAAAGTCACAAAAATAACAGAAAGGTTAACTATTCCATCAATTTTTCAGTTTCTTAAGGTCAACACAAATTTGAATGGTTTTGGCTCAACAGCAAACCCGGCCACGGTTTCAACTGCCAAAACAAGGCACTCTGGATCAGACTCAATATTAAATCTGTGTAAAATGCTTGCTAAAAATAGGAAAAGACTTTCTCTTGCAAAAACTTCTCCAATGCAGGCTCTTCTTCCTACACTGAATGGCATGAGAGCTTCGTGATGAATTACCCGGGTTTCATCCTCACTGAGAAACCTTTCAGGCCTGAATTCATTGACGTCTTCTCCCCAGATCGTTGGATCATGGTGAATTGCATACAAGTTGGAAAACACTGCAACATCCTTTGGGAGAAAATACCCGTGAAACATTGTATCCGCTAACATCCGATGTGGAAGTCCTAATGGGGCAATGCTAGAAAGCCGTAAAATTTCTAGGAGCGTAGCTTCAGTGTAGGGAAGTCTAATAATTTACATAAAACTTCAACAATCTGGCAATAATGCGGAATGCAGATAAATTTTAAAAAGTAGTTTCACTTACGAAGGTTTATCACTCAAGGATACTTGACGGGATGAACCAATCACAAAATCCAACTCCTTTTGAGCCCTTTGTTGTGCCTCCTGATTCAAAATTAGATACAACATAGCAAACGATAAAGTATTGGAACTAGTTTCCGACCCGGCTGCAAACAAGTCAGCAACAACTGCCTCTAGATTCTTAGCTAAATCGTAAATAAAGGAATAAAAATGGTAAAAAATTTCTAAAGCAGAATTAATCCAAAATATAGCGGTAATATAAAGCTTACCCCCATTTTCTCCATGAAATGTTGAAGTGGGATTCGTAGTATTCCGTATTTTCACAAGGTAATGGTCAATAAAATCTCTGTAAATTAATAAACAAAAATAAGCTCTAAATTTTCAATTGTTTTTTGCGAAAATAACTGCGTACTGTGGATTATTTGGATCGAATCGCTGAGTGTGCTTAGCAACGCTTTTTCTAATCAGTTCCATCAGAGAATCTACAGCGTTTGTAAAACTCGTCCATCCAAAATAATTAGGTGCTATGTGTCTTAAAAATGGTGCAAAAACCACTAACGACGCTCTATTAGCTAACCTGCAAAGAATACAAAGCAATACTAATCTATTAAGTATAATTAGGCACCTTTAAATATTTGTGATCTGGTTAACTTACTCTGTTAGAGACTCTGCCTTCTTATATTTTCTGATTTGCCGTCTGAGTTCCAATCGGACCTAATTTTTTTCAACTTGAACGTCATTTTGGGCTACATTTTTGATTTGCCCTGAAATTCATATATGTTGTAGGGCACATGAAGTTGTGCCACCTCACCAAGTTTCAGATTTTTTGAACTACCCGTTTCGGAGATTTTCGGAAAACGGGTTAATTCGGTTTCCCACTTTTACTCAAAAACTATAAAGCTGGAACCTTAATTCTTCTTTTAAATGAAAGAAGACTAAATTTTGGAGGTATGGTTTCCTTTCGAATTTTAAATTTGCCTCCAAAATTTTTTAAAAAATGTCAAACAAAAGAAGGCACAAAACCCACCATAGCTCAAAACTATGCGTCGTAGAGAAAAAATAAGACCAGATTCGGAATCAGCAAGCCAAAATACAGGTATGGTTTTGCTTAGTTTTTCAAATTTGAAAAATTTCGAAATCGGGTTTTTGAAATTTTGTTTTCCCACCATAGTTCAAAAACTATGCGTCGTAGAGAAAAAAAGACCAGATTCGGAATCAGCAAGCCAAAATACAGGTATGGTTTTGCTTAGTTTTTCAAATTTGAAAAATTTCGAAATCGGGTTTTTTGAAATTTCGGTTTTCCCACCATAGTTCAAAAACTATGCGTCGTAGAGAAAAAATAAGACCAGATTCGGAATCAGCGAGCCAAAATACAGGTATGGTTTTGCTTAGTTTTTCAAATTTGAAAAATTTCGAAATCGGGTTTTTTGAAATTTCAGGTTTTCCCACATAGTTCAAAAACTATGCGTCGTAGAGAAAAAATAAGACCAGATTCGGAATCAGCAAGCCAAAAATACAGGTATGATTTTGCTTAGTTTTTCAAATTTGAAAATTTCGAATCAGGGTTTTTTGAAATTTCGGTTTTCCCCACTTTAACTAAAAAGTAAAGCATCGTAGTGGAAACAAATGGCACAACTTTTGTCGTTTTATTTATTCCATATGCAAAACTAACGCAAAAAGTACAGTAATATTAAAATTATTTTCTAGACTTCGCATACTCATTATTAAAATGATACCAGTATATTTGTTATTTTTTAAATGTAATTCATATATAAGCAGCAGTAGGTTAAGCAATTACTTTTGAATAGGCCAAAGTTCATTCAACTGTCGCAGTTTCCTTTACTTTGGGTTAGTAAACCATCCTGTTTTTCAGAAAAGGATGTGTGCAGAGATAACTCGTCTCAAAGCGTTGACAATCTTTTTTTGTTAAACCACATCCGCCCTTTTTGCTGGCTGCCTCTGAATCCTTTTTATGCTTGAATAAAAACTTAATGTTAAAAAATATTCGTCAAACGCTCATAAAAAATAGCCTGACCACACCATGATGTATATAATATTACAGTCCAAATGTAAATTGTCCGGAAGTATGACGTAATTGTTTGCAAGAAAAAGTTGCACCCAAGTTCTTCAACGGATGCGCAGTAATAATCTTCACTAAGATGAGTCTAGTTTGGTTATAACACTCATTTCTTGTTTAGAGTAACGTAGCTTAGACTTCAACTTTAGCCACTGTTCTTAGCCTTAAAAAGTAAAGAATTCCTTTTGTGAAAGAAACTAGGATTTTTAAAAATGAAGACCTGCTGTAACCCGATGAACCGGCCCCATCCAAAACGACAGGGAGGACGAATCAAATAATTTCTGAGGAATCGAAAACAGTGTACAAAAAACTCTACCCCAGCTTTGATTTCACCGGCCGAAAAATATCTCTGTGTTAGTTTGTTCCTTTGAAATGCGAAAAGCAGCTGAAGCACAAAAGGACGTAGCAACAGGTAACGAATAATACAACGACTTACTAATAGCTGATAATGGACACAAAGTGATGATGTTTCTTATTTA
This sequence comes from Orchesella cincta, assembly GCA_001718145.1. NCBI lineage: Eukaryota > Metazoa > Arthropoda > Collembola > Entomobryomorpha > Orchesellidae > Orchesella > Orchesella cincta. Next base: position 9,136 of record LJIJ01006025.1, read on the forward strand.
TTGATATTTTGTTTTTGTGAAGTGTCCGTTAAAAGTCAAGTTGCTCGCAAGTCAACCGCAAAACGAAAGCAACCCGATAAAGAGCAACAACAGGAAACAACTGAGTGTGGGGGTTTGACATCAAGTATGTAACTTTACTATGGGTGAGACGGATATGGAAAATCAGTATCATATGAGAAAATTGTTTCCATTTTGTCATTTCATTTATCTATTTCGTATTTCAACGGTCTTGGTTTTAAAAATTAAAATCATTTAGTGCTGTGACTATAGTCTAACTTATTAGGTGGTTTAAACTGTTTTTATGTGGTCTGCTTCATACTAGTGTGATAACATTATACTTATATCATATTTCAGACGAATCGGAAGAAGAATCAGTTGAAGTAGTGCAGTGTTCACCATCAAGTAGCATGTCAATCGGGGAAGCTAGTGGTCAATCCGGCCATCAACCTTTATCAAGGCGCATATCACAACCCGTATCACCGTTTCCTTCCCTTCTTTCAATGCAATCAATGGGCACATCATCATATGTTGCACCATCCTTACTGACTTCATCAATTGCAAATTTGGAAGCTGCACATAGTCTTAATACAACACTTAATGCTCTTGAGGTTACACCTGTGGTGAGGGCGATATCACTAATAGACAGTATGCAGTGAAGAAAACTTACAACCGGGCTCAGCAATCATTGAAAGGACAGTTTTGACGCAGTGGCCCAAAACAAATTCAGCGTTAGTCCAGCTGCAAAAGACATAACTTGTGACTTTTGTATTGATTTGCTCGATGAGCTGGCTAGCCGTTTTCCAGCATTAACGACTAAAAACCGACAAATACAAACTACTTACTTATATTCCCAAACGCTTTCAGCATCAACCAAGTTCGCCAGAAGGTTCCAGCAAGTTTGGCAATGATTAGAAATGGCCAGTAATCTCAGAAACAAAGAAGGAGCGTTTATGCTCCGGTGTACAAGTACGGTCATCCATATACCGCCGGCAACCTGTGAATTAGTTCATCAGTTTTACTTTCAACAACAGCAGACCCTCCCAAGATGAATGATACTATTACAATTTAAATCGGCTACAGGCAAAAATGAGAGTGTTAACAACACAGAATACTAATCAAATCTAAGTGACCTTTACTCCGATTTTAAGAAAAAATACGACCAAGTGCAGGTTTCGGAGTCGAAGTTCGTACATTTACGTCCGCAAAAACTGTATTTGGCCCTGGTCGTCGAGGCTTCCAC